>JAPYZA010009493.1:0-10548 GCA_030522685.1 Eupelmus azureus | reverse complement strand
AATTTTTTAATATGCAGAAGAATAAATCACTTATAAAGTAGGAGATTTTAAAATAAAAGATAAACGCCTAAAATTTACATTTATTATGTACAAAGAATAGAATTTAATGAATTTCAGAAAAATTTGACCCTATTGTATAAACTTGTATGAGTATCAAAAGCCGAGAAATATCTTCTATAGTTGCAAAGTTCACGAAATATGCATAGATCGTATCTAAGGCATTCAGGAGATGCATCCTGAGTTTCGTCGGGCGAAAATAACGTGTTAAGCACTTTTTATATAAATATTTTATTCGCTGTTCCTTGTTTCCATTACGAATCTCAGAATTTAATTTTTATTTATTATAAAATAAAATAACAAACTATTTTCGCTGAAACAAATAAGCTGATGAAAACTCCATGATTGACTTGTAAATACATATGCATCATTCTATGAGCCTTGAATTTTGTGTAGTATCTTTACATTACTACGAAAACTCGACGGAGGCGCGTGGGTAGTGCGATATACGCCCTTATTCCTTGTTTTCTTGTGTGCTTGTCCTCTGAAGTGTTTTGCTCAGACAGTATCGTATTAAAAATTACTGAGCGAAGTGCGTAGAGAAAATGAAGCCTGAGTTTGTCTTCAATGATATTTGCATTTTGCTTGAGAAATAAAATTGTTGATTGTAAAAAAATATTTATTTTATTATTTTCTACTAAAATTTGCAATAATTTCGTAAGTCAAGATTTACATTATTTAACTTTTTTTTGTAATATATTAAAATTTACTATATAAATTTTAATCTCTATGATTAAAGATTCAAAAGGCTTCATTAATATTGAAATTTCAGAGAAAAATTTATGACGTATGTATTATTAAACATCATTTGTAGAAATTCATTTTAGATGAGAAAATTATAGCAGCTTTTCTGCAAATCCATCTAGAGCAAGTACGGACTCACATTAATTTAAGTTATAAACGTGATTATTAAACATAAGAAAATAATACTTGTTATATTCTTTATACTCTCGTTTAATATTTATTTTGAAATATACTTTCACATTTTATGAAAGTAAAAATGTAAAATTATTTGTTGGAGTGTTATTTTAACAGAAAATCACGCAATCTTCTTATATAAACTCTATATCATGAGCATATGCTAAAATTTCTATTCACACGCTTGTTCGAATTTGAAAGTACAACGTTATTTATTAATAGACTGTCAGTTTTTGAATTACGTTCATTTACTAACTTATTAAACTTGTTATTTAAGATATATTATCAGTAAACCTTTAGTTCGATTTTAAAAGTTGATTAAATTTCTTTTAAAGTAATTAAATAAAATACAGCAATCTCTTTTCTCTTTTTTTAAATTTATTAACGTATCAGTTTTACTTTAACTATATAGAAAGCAATCGTCCCAGCAGAATGACTATAATTATTATTGATTTTCACTAAAATATAAAAACCACGTCAATCATCTTACGGCGACGGTTATAAATCTACAAAACCACAAAACAATTACATTCAGAGTTCCAGAAAACATTGCGCAAATTGTTCGCAAAAAGTCTCCGTCGTCGTCAACGAATACTCGCTGTCTTTGTTTCCACATCTGTTCGTCGCTTTTTGCACGTCCGCCTTTCCACGCCTGTTCGCGTGGAAGAGCTCCGGCTCTCTCACTATCTCTCTCTCTCTCTTGCATGTGCTTCAGCTGCGCGCATTCCCGAATCATTACCGCGACGCGCCGGGAATGTCGCATCGTCATCGATCATATATATAGTAACGCGCGGAGCGCCCTAACGAACAGAGGGGAGACACGGAGAGATTTCGCCTGGATTGTATTCTGCGCGCTAAAGCTAACATAAGAATCAATGTTTCATTCTGATCTCGGATTTTGGGATTATATTTGATTTTTTTATTAGTCAATTTCGTAGTGTATGAATATAAAAGTTTTGATTTTCAAATTTTGGTAAAAATTGTAAATGGACTGAAAGAAGAATCTTTGGAAAAGTTATAATACTGGATAGTAAAGTTGCTACTGACTGAAAAAATCGAAAAAATTATACTTTGAAGGAAATTTTATAACACAGTATGGTAAATTTTATAAAATGGATCGTAAATTTGTCTACACTTACAGTAAAATTTTCTGTAAAATGTGGTAATTTTTTAAAGATTCTTCTCTTCGTATAGACAGGAAAATACCTTTTTAATAGATTCAAAATTTTCGAACTAATATTGTAAGGATTAAAATTTTTAATGACCACTATCTCTATTATAAAAGTGAATATCTTTAAATTATTTCTGTTTAAAATTTTATGCCAATTCTAAATAATTAATCAAAATAAAAAAAAGGAAAAAGACAATTCTTCATCTTCCCATCCAAAAACGCAAGAAAAACATTTTCTTCCAAAAAATTCATATTTCAAAAATCTTCTTCTAAACAATAACTCTCTCAAATCCATTCTTCGTTCCACTCCCCCAAACCCACGATAATCCAAAGAGCATTCCCCGGCGCTCAAAGGTCCACATTCAGGCTCGTCTCCCGTGAGAACCGGGCTCCGCCCCCTCCTCACTACAGCTTGTTTATGTAACGACAAACGGGCGACATTAAAAATGCACAATACCGCGGCGCGGCATCATCCACCTACCCTCCCTATCAGAAGCACTGCGGCCAGGTTGACTGTCCCTTTCTTCTCGCTTTGTATGTGTACACACGCTCGCCACGGCGTATACAGCCTAGACGGGACGTGTTACAGGATGCGGAGAACGAGCGAGCGAAAGGGACACTATAGCGATGCGCGCCAATCGATACACGCTTAATTAATCAGTCTCTCTCGCTCTCTCCTGCTCTCTCAGTTTTGCCCCTCCGGAATCCCTTGCCTAGACTATTCGCACCCCCCCCCCTAGGCGCGCGTTTAGTTACGGGTTTAGCGCTGGATTTTGAGCGATAAGATTTGGGCCGGATTTTGATGGCAGACGCGCGCTATCTGCGGCTTTGCGCGCCGTTTGAGGATTTTTCGTTGATGGATCGTCGAAAGGGTTGGGGTTTGCATGATTGATGTGGATTTGTAGAGAATTTAATTTTGTTGGAGTGTTTAAGAGTAAAGAGCATTTCTGGGATAGAAACTTTTCATTACTTTTTAGGACTAATAAATTTTCTGTGACAAATGTTTTTTCTGGAAATTGAATAGAAAACTATTTGAATATTTAAAGCAATAACATCAAAATATGCACACGAATTTTAAATAATAATAATCGAGAAACTCCTTTTTGTTTCAGGTAAGCCAAGCAATCGATAAATCTACATACATACATATTGCCTCCCATCTTCGTAAGTACGTACTCGAATGCAAATTTATTCAAATTGTGCCAGGAAATCTTCTAAGCATTCTTCAGTTCAATAGTAAGCAATTTCGATCACGGACAGTGTATATATACGATTCGCAGAGGAATTTTATTTCATGGCTCACTGGGATTGTATTCGGGGAAAATATTTTATTCGACAAATAACAAAAATCCCCCGACATAGCAACTTTCGCGATCAATACATTTTAGCGAGAATAAAACTCGAAAACGGCATCAAAACGATTCAGCAATCATTCGCCGCTCTACAGCAGTTAACAAACAATTTTCAAAAAGCACAAACCAACTTGCCCAACTCCAGCAAACAAGCTGAGATTTGCATTCGCATCCGGGTAAGTCAATAAATCCATCGCTCGCCGCATCCACGCCGACGCGCTGTGTTATCGAAACGTCGCGAGTAATATTCCTGGACTGATCTACGCGGGGCTGTCTCCTTCGTTATTGCGCGATACGCTACCTCTCTCGCCATCTGGAAACGGAAGGCTGCGGCTATGTATCTCAGGCTCGGGGTGAGAGGCTCTTTGACGGGCTCTAATTACCATCTGAAAAGCCGGGCTCTTCGCTCCTTTTTCGAATTCTCGGTTCGTTTGGCCGGCGACGGCGGCGCCGTTTTAATACACATTGATCCATTTTGAATGCCTTCAATTGAATCTGAATGCCGGGATTCGTAAGTAGCGTTAATTGGGATCGTGGAGTGAGCCACTTTTTTTAGGGAGAGTGTATTTAAATCGGTCGAAGTTTTGAATTGTTTTATTTCGTAAGATCGATACTGTGTTTATAAATTAATAAGGTTTAAATTAGAAGAACTAGCTATTTAAGTAAATTTATGACAGAGTAACTAAAATAACATATGGTAACAAACAATTGTTAATCAATCTAGAATTTGATAAATAAAAAGCGAACGAATTATTCTAACATTAGATTTCTTAATAAATAATGATATTATACTCATTTCACTATGAATAGACGTCAGAACCGATAATACAAACCGAATAAGACTTACGATAAAATATCTATACTATGCATAGGTCAATGCCCTCTGATCTACTAATACGAGTTGGGGCTGTACTAAAATGAATGACACATAGTTCCATATTTACTTAAAATTTTTCGATAAGAAACAGAAATTTGACATTTAAAATTTATTAACTAGTTGTTACAAATTCGCGTAATTCCATTGCTATCAATCTTACTCATCATTTGAGAAGTCTTTAATTCTAAATCCGAACAGGCCTAAAAATATCTGTAAATGAGTTAATGGTGGATGTCTGTCAAAGTGGCACTCCTAGCTTTGCATCTCTCGAGCTGTTCCGTAACGTGATACAATTTTCGACTGGTTTCTGTTAATTTCAGTGAAATTAGATTGAAATGAATCCACTATAACGTTACAAAGCTTGATGCATTTTTTGCGACGTCGTTATACATAACTGAGGACGTCGCTTGAAAAATCATTCGAAAGGAATAAAATGTGAAAACAATTCAATTATTTTTCGCGACGCTCTGACATTTATTCGTTGATATTGAGTTTCTTTATGCTTTTTTATCAAATTATTATTAAAATAATTTCTAACTTTCTGCGTAGTTTCCAATTAATACTCTTGGTGAATTTTCGAAATTGAACTCCGGAGGGCTTTTCATTCCGGCATTATTATCGACATTTAACTGGTTTCCGATAAAGAACATCTTTTTCCTTTTAATTAAATTTAATAAACGCTCCGAATATTTCAATCAGTAGAATAAATCGTACAATTTCATAAATTTGAAAAGTTATAATATCGATAAATGCTCTACTATAGATAATATTATAACAAAAATTAACGATCCCTTTACACGCAATCTACAATCATCAAAACAGGCTTTGCGCAAAAAAAGATTCACAATCAGCAAAAAGTAAAAGCGAAAAGTCGAAAATGTCCCTCTGCAAAGCCCTTCATCCGCATTGTTTGTATAAATAAAGGTGGGAGACAGGGAAAATCGTGTGCTCGTCTACGTGCATACACAAAGCTCGCTAGGGTATTGGAACGATAACGAGAAAATCGATCGGCCGGCGTGCTCCGGTATATGTATATACACAGCGCATACCGGCGAGAACGAGACAGACAGAGAGATAGAGAGAGAGAGAGAGAGAGAGCTCGTTCTCAGCGCAAACTTTTGGAAAATTAAACCTTCCGCCCTCTCTCGCAGCGCAAGTTTTCGAATATTGTGCGCGCGCTCGGCTGTATAGGATGAAGTTTATTCAGCGCAAAAAGTCGCCCCCCGTGCGTGTGAGTGAATTTCGTTTCCGCGGATGGTGGTGTATAGGGCTAAACTTTTGTTCCGCGCGTAATTATTTTGTTCTGTTTCTGCGAGATGCAGCTCGCCAATTTATATTTGTTCGGCGCGCGGCCGCATTTTACGCTGTCTTTGTTGGAGAACATGGTTTGATTGTCGCGTTGGATTATTTGGATACAGATGCAGTGTGTAAAGGACTTTTATGCGGTACTCTGATAATGTAATCTGTGCCTTTAGAAAGAAATTTTTGTTTTAAAAAAGGGTTATTGCTTTAGAAATTTGAAATTGATTATTTATTAATGCTTATACACTGTGGAACATGATTAGTAAATATTACAATAGTTTTTTTAAAACAATAAGAGATACGTGAAAACTAAATAAATTACTTTATTTTATACTAAAATTTAAAAAAAATATATTTTTATTCTTTACCGAGCAAACTTTGTCACAGTAAAAAATAAGTTTTCTTAAAAATGTCTGAAAAACATGTTTTGACTTTGGAATCAAAATAAATTATTTATACACAAAATATCTATTATGAATATGCGTGTGGACGTGTGTGCGTTTACGTTGCCAGCAATATCATGTTTGTTTGGACTAGAGCTTACTATTAAAATTGAATTAGCAAGTGCACTTATACTAGAAGTAAATTTATAGCATGTAACATAAACAATTAATTAATAGTATGTATTAAAATATTTTGTTAGTGTAATTTATTTTTTAATAATTTATTATTTATTATATTAATGTTATTTAAAAAACAAAATATGTTCCATAAAATGTAAAAACAATTTATATATTATTCTTTCATAAGCGGGAAAATACACTGGTTATGTAAATAACATGAATTTCATTTTCACAAAGTTCAAAGTATAAATTTAAAGTTTCTGTGAATTTACTTTGTATGCAAGTTTAACTCGATATTCTCGAAGAGCTAAAACCACGCGCTTCCAATAGATGATTTCATGGAGTACCTACTTGAATTTTTCGAAAGTATTAAATTTACCAATGTCTGTAAAAGTAAAGTAAAAAAGTTTCTTTTACGTAACAAAAAAGTCTGATTTTTATGAACTATTTTCACATTTTTATTAAAAATAATTTAAGGATTTTCATAAAAGATTTAATAAAAGATTTTCATTTTCGTAATAAAGTATTTTTTTCATAGTATTTTCTTTTAGAAAAATTACAAATTACACCTATTGTGTGTGTCAATATTTTTCTTAATTTAAAACTATTGAATCTATTTCCTCTGTACTAGAAAAAAATATAACAATAGAAGTTTACTCAATATCGAAATTTTAAATTCGATCAATAAATAGTAAAAATTCGCTATCGAGTCGCAAAAATTTTTATTAAAATTCTCCTCAGAAAAGCAAATACAGCAAATAAACATTTCGAAAAAATTTCCAAATCTCGTTTCCTACATTCTCGATCTAATAAACCGAAAACAAAGCATCAAGCGCGCGCCGTCAAACAAAAATGTAGAACACCTGCGAATAAAGTCCAGCTCCGCGTCCAAATTAATTAAAGCGCATTCATCGTATTAAATTAAGCGCTCGAAATTTACCTAGTATCCCATTATCGAGTAATGAAATCAGCCTGGGCGTGCAGGAGTGTCCCGCGCACGCATACACGTGCACCGACAGCTCTTGTATAGCCAAGGCATCGTGTAACTCTAGCGTTACTGTCGAAAATCCCGGCGTGATAATATAGCGTTCTTCGTTGGGTCGCGCTCGATATTTTACGTGTGCGAATTAGTAGAGAGGAAGAGAGGAAAACGATGTGTAACTGCGCTGGAATTCTTTGATGTATATATATATGTATGTATATATGTATATATAAAATAAAAGTTACTCTCTCGAGCGAGCGAGCGAGAGAGGAGGAATGCATCGAAGCGTAAACCTGTTTGCGCGTCGTAAATTGAAAGCGAGTTTAACTACGGCGAGTCAAAGTTCGCGGAGGCGATGAGAGTAAATTGTTGTTACAATATTAGATAGAAATGGATGCTTCGCGGAAAATCAAAATAAAAATTCTTCGAAATGGAATGACAAAATTGGATGGGCTTTTACTACTTTAGTGAACGGCTAATATATTACGTGCGCACTTCTTGAGCGTGGAGTTATGTTTTTCTAGAACTGTGCATTAAATTATTTACAATAATAGTTTATATCCAGTTTAAAAGATTATAAAAATAAATGATTAAGTTTTAAATTCGTTATATTTTAAGAATTATCGAGAAACATAAATTATGGCGACGATAAAACTGTCTTTTATTATTACGTTAAAAACGTTATTATTCGGCACTGTACATTTTTAAAAAAATCATTATTTAACATTACTTTTACAATAAAAATAATTGTAAAAATATAGCTGACAAAATGTTGTAAAAAATAATTTTAAAATCAATAATCTGCTTTTTTAATACAAATACAATATACTTTTATGACCCTTTGTTTGTAATAATTTATATGTTCAATAAAAGATGATTAAGTGACGAAGAAGGTTTTTTCATTAAATATATTTACTTAAATAAAAGAAGAAATATACCATAATAACGATGTCAAGATAATTAAAAATTTCTATTAAAATATTCTTTTATTATTTTTTTTGTTGCAAACATTCATATTTTGTCTACAAAGGATAAAAAAAAGTAAAGTTAGAGTATTTTGAGCTATAAACAAAGTCTACACTTCTATACTCAAAAAAATCATTACTTTTATATAACTATGTTTCTTGTTAATATTAATTACAGATTCTAAATTTAAAGCATATTTGTAGATATGAACATTAATTATTTACATTACTATATAGATTCGAAGACTGGCACCTCTAGCCGAATCACGTAAATTAACATTAAATTTGTTCTTTTTTCCTGCCGAAAACTTTTAATTGAATGCTAACAAATCGCGCATTTATATAAGCTCTTCATTTGAATACCGAGCCGGCATATACAGGTATGCACGCGCGGTATTTATTCATCAGGCGGGAAGAGTGAGCTCATCATTACACGCAGAGAGTCGGTTAAAGGATTCCGGGGAAATGATTTTCCGATAATTTCCATTACATCGGCGATCATAGATTTTCTCCCACAACAAATAGGATGGTCAGTTCGTTGAACAAGTATGTAGGTCGACTTCGGTGTAATTGTTGTACCGACAATTCGTATGATTAGCTATTTGGAAGTCTTGTATTGGTAAATAATTTTAATTAATTGACTAATTTGAATGATATTGAAACGAAATAATGCTACAAATATTCTCTTGGTTAACTAATATCTTATTCGTTAATAAATTAAATTATAAATTTTAATCAAATAAAAAAAAAACTTGCATTTAAGAATTTATATTAAAAAGAAATTAATCGTAAGATGTATGTACAACTGTGTTTATAGATAAAAACTAATTTATTAAAAAAAAAAAAAAAATTGAAGATAATTGCAAAAAATTTTTTAATGTTGATTTGATGCTTAACAAAAATTTAAAATAACCTTTAAATGTATTTTATAATAGCTAACTAAGAACTAAGAATATGAAATTAGAAATGTAATTTTCATTCTTGACTACAATTTTAGTACGTGCCTACTTACTGAACGCTTGCCAAAAATTCTACGTTAAATAATACTGAATATAAATGTTTAAATCGGAAGTGCAAAATAATATTTTAAAAGGTATAGAATATAAATATATTTTACATTACACTACAATGAAATGAAGACAATTTTGTATGATAAACGATGCTAACGTAACAAGTTCAAATAAATTTCAACAATTTATTACATTATTGTATAAAAATAATTATTTATTGAAAAAGCCTCGATACATCAAATTCATAAGTGCTGTATCAGAACGAGGTCAAAAAACATAAAATGCTTACCAAAAAACATACATTTATTTCGCACATATTGATGAAGAAAACATTTCCGCTATTAATCGCGTTAGTATTAGTGACACAATATTAGAGCTACACAAACACTAAATCATAGAGCTATAAAATTCGCTGAAATTATGACGTTAAACCAATAATCAATCAAAAAGACATTCAACAGACCATACCAAAATTGCAAACCATTCAATAGTAACCATCCTCGAACATCCCTTCGCCCAAACATCCTCATAAACAAAAAAAAAAAAAACGTAGGCGGTGGTAATATTTAGACTTCAAATTTCAATTAGCTCGTGAACGTATAGTAGCGCGAACGCATAAATCGAACGACGCGACTCCGATGCTGCGGCCGGCTGCCAAGCAGGCAGCGCGCCAGGGATTTCGGATTTCAGCGCAAATATCTTCGCGCGGCCGACTGGTTCGAGAGGAAGAGACGGAATATCAAAAGCTCGGGAATACATGGACTCGACGAGCGGAGTATATAGTTGACGTGCGTCGGCTTTTGCGGGGAGCGCGCCACCTGATATAAACATAATTGAAGTAGCGCGGCACGCGCAAGTGCGATTGAAATGAGGTCGAACGCTGGTCATTTTGAGTGGATGATTGGGATTCGGAGTTATTTGCTGGCTTGGAAAAGTGTCGAGCTTATTTTTGTTTTGGAGTTTATGTTTTGATATATGGGAGAGAATTAATCATTGTAAAAATAAAAGAAAATATATTTTCGGTTTAAAAGTTACTGTTGGAAAAGGAAAATATGAATATAGTATTTTATAACAATGAATTTTGCCTGTGACAGTTACGATTTTTTTCATATTTTTCATTTTGTTTGTAAAGCGTGGGTATGAAATCTATTTTTCATAAAATGGAAAGGGATTTCAAAGTTGTAATTGATTTTTTTGTTGAAATTTAATACGAAAAAATAAATGTTTTAGTAAACGATAATTGATATCCAAAAAAACGTTTATATAAAAGAATATCGCTTCTAATGGACTAGTACTCTTTAAAAACTGCCAGTTTTAAATTCTCAATAATAAAGTCTTTGAATAATTTAAA
>JAPYZA010009491.1:0-14150 GCA_030522685.1 Eupelmus azureus | reverse complement strand
GCGGTTGTGGCACTCCGCAACATCTCAAATAGATTGGCAGCGTCGCTCTAGGGTGATACTAATTATCTTTTTACCAATTGTTTTTCTTTTTAAATACGGTAGCCATAGCAAAAAGCTCAACAAAGGTACCGTCGATCCAGGATCGATGATAATGCTAACACTTTTGCATGTACGCACGAAGGGAAGCCGTTTATTCGCGCGTTGGGTTCGGTGATTAAATTCTCTTTGACTGGGAGGCCGTTGGTTACATGTACCATTGCATTGGGCGTACTCATTTAATTAACGATTCAATTAAGCCAGTCGAATAGCGTTCATCGTTGTTTGTCAGACTTTAAACTGAGAGTTATTTATGTGGTGTTTGCGGGAACATATGTTAATAGTTTAAAATGTTCGCGTTGTTGTTACTTATGCGGTAAAACTGTATATTCATAGATAAAATTAAAAATAACAGATCTGTAAGATATTGAATTTTCTATTAAATTAACAGATACTTAGACTGTTAAATTTTATTTACCTGCAAATTTTTAAATTTATACTCCACACAATAGCGTGTTGGCATTTGTCAAATAATGTTATCCTCGGACGATATATGGTAAAAATAAATAAAGGAACACATCCATAATAATAAATAAATATATGCATTCTTTTGAAATGAATTACAAGTATTTTATCCGTTAGAGCAACAGACAAAACGTCCATAATTCTTATTTAGACGATAAAATCTATTTTTATTAGCTTTTTATAAGTATGCAGCAAGAAATTGAATTAATATCTATGTTTTTAATTTTTTAATAGAATTTTTACTTAATATATAATATTGATCAATTTAACATACCAGTAATAACTTTTTTTTTGAAATTCTATTTTCAAAGGAAAATTTGTATTGATTTATTGCATACAGAGATGTTAATTAACAAACTTCAAGAAACATCGATGAAAAAAGTTTTTTTAATTAACATCCCTGCATGCAATAAACCAATAAAAATTTTCCTTTGAAAGTAGAATGTCAAAACAGACATTAACAAAGAAAAGGAAAAAATGATTGCTGGTTAGTTAAATCAATTTAGAAAGTTTAAGTATATTTTTATTAAAATGTTGAATAGTTTTATTTCGAAAATTTAATAAACACATAAGCTCAGAACATCGAAGATTTTATCTCCAAATTCAATAAATATAATGTATTACATGTTTAAATTAATCATTTTAATAAAAGAATATAGAGCACTTAATTTTTTCAGAGTATCAGCATTCTTATAGAAAAATGTATAAAGATTTAAATTTACACATCAACTCATCATTAATAGTACTATATACTCTGCAAACGCGTTTACGTAGGTATGCACGCAATAAGACAAAGGATCATTCTTAACCTGCATTTGACTACACTCCTTTTACCTGACCAAGGAACTCGGACTTGCTCACTAAAAGCCTGCTATAAAAAAAGTCTTTTTGACCTGCATTTTGTAGCAACGCTTTTATTTGCAGTTTAAGTGTGGTTGAGAAAATAAACTAATAAAAAAAGTAAGTGCGAGAAGAACATTAGTCAATTATTCACTATGCATAAGAGAAGACTCCACGTAACCGATAATTTCATCGATCTATAACATTTTAGGTATATGAATGTTAGTTCAGTCCCGCAGATCACTTATTTTATGACAGTTATCAGTTCATGTTATTGATCATAAAGTTTATAGTGCGAAACGCAATTTCTCGGTTGACTTCGAAATAATCGACAACATAACTAAATGTTATTTAGTCGTTACTCAAAAATTATTAAATTATGCAATAACATCTGAAAATTATATCATTATTATACACATTGAGATGCCGTTATGTGATATTATGTGATTAATTGTAACTTTATTCATCAAAGTGGATATCCCAAATAGATAATAGAATAACAAAAAAAACTAATATCAAGTATTGGATACTATTCCAAATTGTTCCAAATCTCACAGATTCAGAGGGAATACTCACATTATGAGGGAGGGGGGGGGGTCCGATATTTGGTCAGACCACTATCGAATTGTAGTCGACTAACGAATTTGGATAGTTCGACAGTGCATAGTTCAGAGTGGTACCGAATATGTAAATATTCGAAATGTAAATTTTAGTCAGTGTAAATATTGAACCTTCAAAATATCGACTTATTAAGTACCAAAGCAAAGAAATTTTTAAATAAGAATTGCAAGAAATATACAAATAATAGAAAAATATTTTTCAAAAAAAATCGAGATAGCATAATTCCGAAAATTTTTTACTTCGCTTATTCAATGTTTTAACGGTCTAAAATTTAATTTTCGAATATCCATACATCTAATATTTCTACATTCAGTACTGGGCGCTTCGAAATTCTGCAAAATTCGTTAGTCGACTATAGTTACATATCGACTGTCTTTGACAAAAATTTATTTTCAAAAAGGATTTTTAACAAGCTTGCTCGATAAAATCCTTATATATTCGCAACCAATGAGCTTGAAATATCCGCTCGAAAAATTTCCATCTAAATTTGACAAAAAAGCAACAAACATGGGTATAAACAAAAGGTAACTCTTATCGCAACACGGACGCGCGCACACGCCAACTCAAGCGTGTACCCGCATCATTTTCCCGCTACATTTCACACCTTCAAAATCCCAATTACTCCTCCAACAAATTCATGCAAAATTCATTAAAAGCTCATTCCAGTTTCTAAAAGCAAACACAACTCATCCCCGCCCCAACCCAGCAACTCGCCACACCAAAATTCATACTTCGCACGTCGACAAAGTAAGTCGAGCCACTGCGCCTCCCAAAAATTTTACGGCAACATCGATCACGCCTAACGCATATCAGCGACTAACTCGGCGACGAATGGCTGGCGCCGCGTACTTTCGTGATTGAATATCGGCTAATTGATTTGACGTCAGCGGGGATGAGCCGCAGCGGGCGCGCATACGTATATACATCATTCGGCGTTGTTTTGCGCTAATTCGGCGCTCTGGCGGCGATCGATGGCGGCGCTGTTGTCGGTAATGCGTCATTTGTTATCGGCCCCCGCGTTTTGAAACATTATAACGGATGTGATGCGTACGCCGCCTTCGCGCTAAGCTGTGATGTTGATTAATATGCGCTTTGTGCGCCCGGCTACTCGCGGTAAAAGCTCGCTTGCTTTTGATGGATTTTAGGCGCATGGGATTTACGCGTGTATTCGCGTTTTTTCAGCTATTGAGTATTATTCGAAATTCGCTATTTGTTCTTTTAATGTTTTATTATTCCCGACGGGGTCGTTTATGAATGTAAATTAATGAATTGCTTGTATGGAAGTTTTAATTATAATATGAATTTATTTAGTTGAATTGTGTATTTCATTATTAATACATTATAGCAAATATTTATAGAGACGTGTACACAAATTTAAAATTGTATGCTCAAATAATATTTAATAAAATATTGAACACATTATACCCTATCGAAATACAACAAAAGGAGACAATGTTTACTAAAAAAAAATCTTTAGCGTGAAAACCTATCAAAACTATCCATCCAAGAAAAGTTACTCTCCCGATTCGCCTGTATCCCTTACTAATAAACCTCCAAAACTCGGCCTCGCGCTAACTCGCTCCTCGTTAAAAGCATTCAAAATGCATCCGTCGCGTAAGGCTGCCTTCGCGCGCGCAGCTTTGCTAAAACTCCTCGTCGTCCCATATACGCGAACGGGGAGGTAGGAGTGAATTAGCTAGCGAATTACCGGAGAATAATTAATAGGTCGCGGAGAACATCGTCCAATCGGAGCGCTCCGCGAGCTACAGCGAGCTTTTAGGAGCCCGGGAGAGGAAGTTTAATTAATTGGCCCGGATTTTATCTCGGCGCGGAGAGGCCGCCGCGATGATATCGACAGATTTAATTAAGGCTTGCGCCGTGTGCCTCCCGGCCCGCGAAATATAAAAGTGACATTAAGAAGAGGCAGCCAGGCTGAATTGAGACGGCCGGAGAGATCTGTAAATTTATTCGCTCATGCGGACCTGGCATCGCGGATTTTTATTTCGAGAGCCGAGGGAGAGGCGGAAGTGGCTTCGTATTTTGGGTGGAAAGTGCAATTTAATCAAGGATCTCTTTTTTCGGCTGGCTGTTCTGCCGATTGCCTTTGTGTGGACTTTGTAAATAATGGAAGTGTTTTAATAAGTCTTATTGAACTTCGGTTAAAGTGGGTCAGTTTTAAAAAGAGGATAATGATGTTTTAAATAATTCGTTGTTTTTCTGACTGCATACCGTTCCATAATACATTTGCCGACGGCTGCTTCGTTCGTAAATGATAATTTTAAATATTGTATTGAACAATACTCGATTGTGAATTTGCTCAATTTATTGCTGACCTAATTATCTTTTGCGCATTTAAATTTAAATTATCAGAAAATATAACTTTTTAAAAAAAAACATGTGCATAAATAAACAGTTTTCACTATGATAAAATGTTTGGATAATTTTACTAAGTCAGTAGAATTATTGTTATGAATTCAGTTACAGTTAATCTATACAAATTCACATACCTATAAAATGCATATTTTAAAATAAATGCATTTGCTGGAACATATGAAAATAAAGTGCATATTTTAAAAAAAATAAATAATATTGACGAGTTTGATAAATTCCACGTATTAAAATATGTACGCCAATATTTCGAGTATAAATAAATAAATAAACACTTCGTCGCTCTGATGTAAAATGTATACGTTCAAACGTAGACTGCATAAATATTCAACCGATATCATACATTAGCAATTCAATTTCTCGTCAGATGAACAGATATTAATCTAACTTAATGCTTCAAGTCACCTTGAATTTCGATTTGAGATTCATTGAAAAACAAATTTCTATTCCTTTTTATGCGAAGAAAGATTGGGGATCGAAGTAACACTTCAGAAGCACCAAATATTGTAGAAGTCAAATAACAAAAAGAAAATTTTCCGCGAGTCGACATAAAAGTTTGGAAACTGAAAGCGATAAAAGATTTTATGAAAACGTCAAAAAGTTTTACTTAAAAGCACTGAAAGATCTCGAACAGTAGAAGGGGTACACGATCTCGCAGAAACAACAAAGGCGTAATCGGCTTTTGTTTTTGCTTCTTATAAAGTATGCGTTTTTAATAAAACATTCTGTTTCGCTTTCGTCTACTTTTACTGAATTTCACGCGGTCAATTGAAACTTATAACCAGCTTGTATCACTTCACAAAAGTGATACTAAATAAAAATTTAACTTAAAACCCACACAGCCTAAATCATCCATACATCACACAATTTCACTTCGCAAACTTAAAATTCTTCAACCACCATCCACTTCGAAACTCTAATCCTCATTCACGCTCGGCCATCTCCTTCGCCCTCAGATCCGGCTTCATTGCCAGCCGCGCGCACTTTTTATCTCCGTCGTACTTTTCGCTGCACACGGACGATGAGAAATGGCTTCGCGCGCGCGCGTTACTTCCTCCTTTCTTCGTCAAGAGCCCAGGCGTACGTGCATCGCGCGAAAATTTGTCCCGGATAATAGTCGAGGCGGTAGCATTCCGCGCTCGTATGTCCGCCGCGCGCGCGGCAAACGACGTTGATATCGCGCACCGTGATATTTTTCACAGGGGCTGAACTTGCCGCGTATACGTATAGAAGTCACGTACTGATTTCGAAGACGCGCGGGATGTTTTTATGGAGAAAAATCGCTGCTTCGTGGGTTATTTGTTTGTTTTGCCGTTTTTTTTTTCTGCGGGAGGCTGGGGAAGATGGGGCCGGGTTTTATCTTGAGGAATGAGGCTGGGAGTCGGGGTTGTTGAATGGGAAAATTTGAGGAGATCTCTTAAATGTGAGGAAACTTATTATAAGAGTGTTATTTGGTCCTTTTGGTGATATTTATAGGATCAAGTATTTTTTATGTGTTGAAGTATACCATTTTAAAATGAAAATGTAATGATAAAATGCTAAATTTAAAATAATAAAATAATTGTCAAAGAATATTTTTATTATTTCTGGAAATTAAAATCACGATCTACATTTTAGATAATATAGTTAAATAATTGTAATACAAAAAAAATACATTTCACAAAAGAATTTAACCTTCCTAACAAACACAACAATTAAAGAAAAAAAAAGGCAACTACCCCTTCCACCGACTAATCAGAAGAAACAAACAAGCCACAGTAAACCGAGAACTCCGGTCAACGAGCGCCAGGCATTTGAACTTAAAATTCTTTCGGAAGCACGTATCGCAATCCCGGAATTGATTCTTCTCTCGGCCTTCTCTCCCCCCGTAAAAGGGACTTCCTCGGCTCTTTCCCTTATACGACGCGGGAAATCGAGAAAAATAGAGAACCTAAGCAAAAACGCCGTCGGAGCGTTAAAAGTCTTCGAGATACTTGCTCCTTCGCTGCCGGCGCGGACAAAGAATTACGATTCGGAACTCGCGAGAAACGTATACGTAGCAGCGTACACAGTAGAAAATATCTGAAGCGCTTGAAAGCGTTGGTGGAGCGAAGAGAAGTGACATTAAGAAGAGGTAGATTTTGGAGATATTAAACTTTTTTTCTGAAGATTGATTAGGAAATCTATTTAGAATAAAATTATACATATACTCTATAATTATCCAAAAGAATATGAATTCAGTTAAGTTAATTGTTACTCTTACGTTCTAATATTGTTTATATTATAAAAAATTTAAATTATTAAAATTGTTATTTTTTACACAGAACAAAAATAGTTCAACCGATACTCATCGTCATTTCTCGGTCTCGTAAGACTTCCTGCTTTATTAAATTCTTCTTCTTCGACACTCGTTGGATTTATAATAGCAGCAATTCCGAGCATGCAAGAGCTCAAGATATTTTTGCGCTCGCAGAAAACCAGTCGATCGTTTCGCGCAGCGCGCTTGAGCTACGCTTTTGAGTGCGCCTGGGAAAAATGCGTCTCTTGTGAGAATGACGTCAACGCGACGATGCAGCGTTTTCTATTATGCGGCCCAGAGGAGGATTGATCGGGGATGATTTTCACATTCTCGACGGGTCTAGAGCGGAAATTTTAAGGAGCGAGCTGGTTATTTCGCTAGAGTTGTCGGAAACAAGTAAGGAATGTGGTTGTAAATGTTGAATAAAAAGACTAGATAAGATTGTTGAAATAAATTTTTGTTAGCGTTTTTGTTACGTCAAAAGAATATAGTTTTTGAGTATTTTATTACATATGCTGATGGAAATAGTAAGATTCGCACTTGTGTAAGGCGACACTTGAAAATTTGTTTTCAGAATTTCTCGAGTTCATTTTTCTTGTATTATCACTTTGCACGTCTACAAAAATTTTTGTATGGAGAGCATGAGAGAAGAATTTCTTATATAGCAATAGAATTTCGAAAATATTTTTCAGAGCGCCGTGAAATATTACCTACGATATGAAAGATTTATGTTTAAAGATTATAAATTTATTGCTCATTTTAAAAATATTTAAATTTGCAATTTATTAAATATAAAAAATCCAATCAGAATATACGATCCAGTAAAATAATGATAAAGTTTAATAAATATTGAAATTTAAAACTTATTTCATGCATAAAATTTTAAATAAAATACACATTAAACTTATTCTGCCAATATTATTTTTTAAATAAAAACCATATATTCTTCATTCTCGCTAATTGCTTTATTGATGATATATCCATTAAAAAGAAATATTTTAAAACTCAAATACCTTTCATTTCACAAATTTATTTTTTTTTCACTCAATATATTTCTATCATGCTCGAAGCATAATAAACGTAAAAATCTATTTAACACTTTGCACATATTAAAAATGTAGCATATTTTACGGCGGGAATATTTCTTTATAAATTTACGCCAGCTCTCGCTGCGCATATCCGCTTTCGAACGAACACGACTTATGCTAAGCAGAGAGAAATAAGAAGAAGGAAGAGAGAGAGGGAGAGAGAGAGCGTAAGCTAAGTGTGACAAAGCGAGCGGTAAAAAGAGAAGAAAACCAGGAGAGATAAGAGCGATACGTTTCGACGTTTCTTCGGAAGATGAAAGGATCGATCCATTTCTGCCGCTGCGCGCCAGACGATTGCTTTCAAATTTAAATTTCCTTCCCCCGTTTTCGTTCGGGCGTTGATGCACTGCAGTGAGTGCACCATTCCCCTCAAGTGCTTAAAAGCCTATTTTTGTTGTTTCTTTTATGCACTGTACCATTGTATATTTTGAATTTATATTTGTAATGTATAGGAAGAGAAAATTTTTAAATCTTTTAATTTACATCATGTAAGTAAACATTTTTACTTATTATTTCAATCAAAAGTTCATTTATTTTAGATTTACACGTAAGAGAAAAACTGTGAATATTTATAAGAATTAGAGTAGAGCTATTAAAGCGTGTGTTCGCACACGTGTTCTACTTCTTAAAGAAGAAGTAGGAACTTCACTGAAATATGGAGCAGCGTCTTTACGCATCAATAATTCACAATATCAAGCACTTCGAAGAAAATCGTAAAAATAAAATCTTGTATATTCGAGGAATTCAGCATAAAAAGGATGAAACTGTCAGAAGATAGAATCTCAAAGTGCCAAAAATACTAAAAAGGATGAAACTGTCAGAAGATAGAATCTCAAAGTGCCAAAAATACTACTGAATGGAATAGATTGATGCAGCTTGCGGGTACGAGAAAAAGCTTTAATTTGTTTTTTCGATCAAAATAGTATATTATGCACCTAGGGAGGTAAAGAATTGGTGAGTCCATAGCACGTGTAAATTGCCACCCGAGCCGAAGGCTCGGGTGGCAAACATGTGCTATGGGGTCACTATTTTACCTCCCGTGTTGCGTATGCTATTTTTTTGTCTAGCGAGGGCTAAAATACCAAATTCTCGAATCTGCACCGGGAGCTAAAATACCAAATTCTCGAATCTGCACCGGGAGAGAAGTTAACACTTTAGCCCCGCTAGGCAAAAAAAATTTTATTGACCTACATTATTTTAACATTTTTATTCAAGAAAACAATTTATCACCATTTCTTATGTTAGATTAAATAACATCCTCATAAAATTTTTTTCAATTTAACCATCGAACGTTCTTACGCTAAATCGATAATAAAAATATATGTAGCAAAAGGTAAATTTTATCGAATAGTACTTCTTATTACGTCTTTTTTAGCCGCCATCCCTTATCCATTTGTACAGTTTCTGCGCCACTAAATAAACTCCAAAGGGCAGAAAATTTTTACGACGACCCGTATACGAACGGTACATCCATCTTGGTTCCTGTATGAAAATAAAATAAGGTGCGCCCAGACTTTTCCCAAGTGCCGCAGCGGGGATAGTTCGGAAATTTATGGACAATCTTCGATATTCGCGATCGCGCGCGCTGCATGGCTCGAATTTATGCCGTCCAAAGTGGTTGACCGCCCGCAAAATAAATCTCCCGGCACACCTGACGCTAATATTACCGCGCGCTCGCCGGAGTTCGCCTCGCGTCAGAGCGGATATTTCTCGCGGTTATTTCGGGCTTGCCTGCCTTAGCGGGGCAAAAATGAAAATTTCATTGTTGCCTTTAATTGAGAGAATTGAGCTTGCGGTTAACGCTGTTATTTTAGGTATTACAATAATTAATAATGCATAGAGTTGAGCTGAGGGCTGCAGTCTTAATATATCTTCGAGCTATCGGAGTATTTTTAGTCAGTAATAAATAAAACGTATAAACTTAGCTATAAATCACTGAATAAAATTTCATTTTTATTATTTTCCCCCTGGTTATTTGGCTCCGATAAATTAGAAAAACAAGCTGTAATAATAGCAGCGAAAGATATGAAAAATCGTTTTTAAAAACAGAAACATTATCTACATTAAATTACGAATTTACCAAACATAATACAGCATACATTTTCCCCGCCTACAAAGAAGTACAACCGAATTAATTGAAAAAAATTTGTAACCACGAAAAAAGAAACAGCGAATAAAAGAGAACCAAGCTGACAAGCAAACGAACGAGAACGCGTGTTTTCATTATCAATGCAAATTAAAGCAGCCGACCGGCCGGGTATGGCTTCGATTTTGTTGTGCTCGTCCTGGCGCTTGCACCCCCTACCTCCCTCGCCTTTTATCGCGAAATAACGAGGTTCCAGCGGCATAAGTTACTCTCCTGTTTCGTGGTAACGACGCGGCGCGTAGCCGCGCAAACAGCCAGCGTTAAAACGAGGAAGCGAGACAGGCAGCAGCGAAAAAAAAAGAGGGCGCAAGCACCCGAAATTCGCGGGATTTAATCATTATTATTCTCGGTCCTCGTTACTCGCGCTCATTGTTCGGCCGCCTCGGCGGGGCTCTAATGAAAAAGAAGACAAAAAACAAGCAGAGGGCGCGAGAAAAAAGGAGGAAACGGAACACGGGGGGCGTTTAATGCTGGAGTGCAAGCGTGGATCGGGTCTATGGCGTGAAATACGCGCGGCCGGGAGTGATTTATGATTCACAAGAGACGAGCGGTCAGCGGTCAGCCGCGCACGAGCGGACTTAGCTGGGAAATAATTATTTTAGGCTGGCTTTTGGAAATTGTTGCATTTTGGGTGGAAGGTAATAATTTTTGCTGATTACGTCGGGAAGGTTTATGGGTGTGTTTTTATTTATCGCTCGTTCGAATGTATGGGACTGGGAAGAGAAATCAAATTTTATTATAAAAAATAATAGTTTTTACAAAATTGTAAATCATTTGTATGGCTGATGTACTTTTTAATTAATGTAATTTTAACAACGAGAAAATCTCGGACAGTTTAGAATTAATTCCTCTATTCTCTATTGTGCGTTCCGTTCGTAATACAGTTTTCGATCAGGCTATATTAGGGGTTTGAGCGCCACGAGAATATGAATTTATGTTTCGCGGCTGTCCGATAAGTCGATTATGTGTGCGCTTTCGCGATTAATATTTGAGCGAACGCGATTTGGTCCAGATGAGGTGCGAGCATTGTTAAAAATTGTATGAGCACGTTTGCTCGTGTAGTCTTTTTTATAGGGTAATTAATTTTTTTCCGTGCTATTAAAAGGATTTAGTTGATTCTATTTTACGCGAGTTTTAAGGGTCATTATGTTTCAAAGTTATGAAAGATGCAAACACTTTTTGCTGTAATAAAATGGTTTAATAAATTTTCAATGTAGTGTTTATTTTACGATATAGCTATAGCCATGAATAATAATGTAGTAGTATTTATTATGATTAATTTTCTGTTCTTATTTTAGTTATTTTTATTTTTTTAAATAATTGCTATTTTCATATAAATTGATTGTTTCACAGACATCAATTTAACAGAAAAGAAAATAAATTGGTCTGTTTTATATCACAACAAAAAAAGCTTAATTAACAACATTGACCAGCAGTCGAACTACTTTATTTTGCTTACAAGCCCGAGCGCACACTCATTAAGCCAACCACAATAGTGACAAAGTTATCCAAACTAATTTTCTCTCCTTTCCGTCCGGCACTATAACAAATTACGAGAAAATTGGAATAGAAATGATTTCCAACGACGACCCCCCGTTTAGCTTTATATTTTTTGGAAGCGCGTCCGCGCAAAGCTAGAGAACGAATTTTAAGCGGACGCAAGAGTGTCAACAGGCTCGCGAACGGCGTTATGCGCTTGTATGGCGAAACTGTCGTCAAAACGTTAAATGCTTTATGCAAAGTAGATGAGGGAAGAGGGCGCCACAGAAAGAGCGGCTTGTTACGCTGAAGCGGAAAATGAATTTCGCGCTCGCGCATTCGTGTTGGACAAAAATATCTTTTCAGAGATGAATACGGGAAGAGATGACTTTTTTAGGGGTCGTATTCAGGTGTGAAACGGTTTTTTAATGAGCGCTTATCAAGCTTTTTGTAGACGTGATAAAAAGGATTTTAGGGTTATTTATCTACGATTTAATATTTTTTTCTTTTGTCAAGAATTATGAAGCAATTATTCAACACATTGTTTGTGATGATAGCTCTGTCTGGATCAAACTCACTTATTAGTACTTTTTGCTTTTCAAATGAATGGATATTGAAGGAAACTTGATTCATTGCATGTGTAATTTACTGTATTTGAGTATCTCATTAGCATTTGACATAAAAGTTTTGATTTTTCTGAAGACGTTTTTGCATAATTTCATTCGCAATTCATATCAAATGCTTCGGCTAATGAGAAAAGAATTTGAATAAGAAAGCAAGGGAAAAACTATTACTAAAAATATACTAATGTACTGAGAGATCAAATTTAAAAGCAAAAGTACAAAATTTAAGTAAAAATTACAATTTTTGTTAGTAAAATAGTTCACAAATTGAAAAAAATTTATAAAATTATGAAAGTGGTTCATATTAATGAATTTCTATTTGATAAATTTTGTAAGACTGTATAATAAATTTTTCTGTAGTTTTAATAAAATTCACTAACTAGAATGTTAACTGTTAACTTTAAAGACTTTTCCAATCTGTGACATATATACTGATGAGAATAGACGAGAAAAAGTTAGATCTCTTAGCGAACGTAATGGTTAAATAATATCTACAATATTTATACTTACTGGTTACTCATTATTAACTTATCATTTATTCTTCTCTTTACAATCAACAAAAGTCTAACTAACTGCAATTATACAAACAAAAAACTTTGCAGTCAAATCTTAAGAAAAAATAAACCAGAAAAAGCACAAAAATCTTCTCCGTAATTTCGCAAATGGAAAGCAGCTCTAACAGCAGCGGCGTGCAAAAAGCAGCGAATTTCACGAATCACCGACACGTTATTCTCTCCGTTCATTCGCGCACCGGATTCGCGGCGAGCGCGCGCTTTACGAATTCCGAATTAACTCTCAGAAATTCTACCCCCCCCCCCTCCTCTCTCACCCCTCATCCTCATATTCCATTACGGTGAGCAACAATGGAAAATTTTGCGCGGTCGGCCCACGCGCCTGAATGTGGCTCAGGAAAGAGCGAGAAGAAAAAGGTAAAAGTAGAAGAAGAAGCGCGCCTCGGGTACCCTCGACAAATCATAGTGCGGCTTTCATGGATTATCAGCGAAATCGCTGATTTATCGCTACACTTGTTTCCTACGCTCGCTCCACACAAGCCCCGGGCAGTTCTCGGTGGGGATGATTTACATTTTCTCGGCTGTCTATAAATCCAGCACGGCCGAATCTTGAAAAAAGTCGGCCGAAGCTTAATAAGAGGACGGGGGGAGAGAGAAAGAGCGAGAAGTTCTGGAGTAGTTCGGCTGCGCGCGAACTGCGCGCTTAAGTGGATTTCGCGCGGAAAGTTGGAGTTTGACTTTCGGAAGTCGTTTTGCGTCGTTAAAACAATGGCGCCTCGACGGATGTTATATTTTGCGGGATACGCCGGGCGCGTAAAGTGCAAATATAACGACGACATTGCTCGCCGTTTACGCAAACAGCTTACAGAGTGGCTGGGCGGTCGCCGTGGATGTGAAATATGCTTCATAAATATTTTTAGCTCGGAAGTCAATTTGCCTCGGGGACTTTGTGCTTTGGCGAAAGTTTGGCAATATAGATGAGCGTATGGATGCGGGTTATAATATGCGTTTTTTTGAATGGTAGGAGAGGATTGTTAATAAGTGTATGGTCGAAGTTTGAAATTTATACGTTTTGAGTTTGGAAGTTTTTTAATATGTAGCATATAGTATAGTGTAGTGTAGCGAGTATTTTTTTTTAATAGATTTTCAATGCTCCAATATTGGCCAAAGTGATAGAAGAGTTTATGTTTAATTTTTATGATAAACTTGAGAAAGTTAACTAGGAGGATAGCAAGAGTTTACGAGCTCTTTGACCTGAAAGGTAGATGTAAATAAATCAAACCCATTGTATATAGAATAAAGAAACCGTAAATTTGATAAGTTTCTCATCTCTGCTGAAAGGCTGAAAATGTGTTACCTCTATAACAAAATATATAACACGAAAGAGTTTAACTATTTTATCAGCGCTACCGCAGCGTCCGACCCAATCTATAACCGTACTACTTAAATCACAAATGCGCAGACAATTCAACATCTTAAATACAGTCTTCTTTTCTTGTCTATATGTCAGGTATTCAAAAACTTTTCGAATTTAGCAAAGTTGAAGTATCGCGTAAATTTCTCCTTGCTGCTGCGAAGACGTTTATCTTTCGTCACTCGCCAAATAGAAGATTT
>JAPYZA010009490.1:0-14237 GCA_030522685.1 Eupelmus azureus | reverse complement strand
GGCCGACAACTTATTTATTTCTTCCACTTCTCCCCGCGACGCATCCAATATTTATGCATCAATCCTTCCGCACATTTCACAAAAAGAATCACAACCTCTAAATCCAGATCAGTTATCACACATAGAAACTGGCCTTTGCGACGCGCGAGCCTCAAAAATCCGCTTCCCTGCTCCTGCAAAACCGCAGAGATTCCAGAGAGACCAGCTTTCTCCAAGCGAGGGTGGAAGTAAAGCGGCTTATCGAGCTTATTTCCTCTGGCGATCGCACGCAGATTCGCCGCTATACGGAAAAATCGCGGATCTCGCGCCACGGTAATTATAGGATTACGGGCTCGCGATGAAATTGTCGTTTCGATTTTTCATCGGCGAGGGTAGCTTGTAGGGATGCTCACGCCCCTCCCCTGATTGAAAAACGGATGAGTCGCGAATTATTGGAATTCCTAAGGGAGGGTTGGTTAAGTCACCGGGCAGAGATGGCTTTGAGGAAGCCTGAGATTTCGCGTGGGTGGCTCGGTGATGCGGCGTCTTTTTTTTCTCGCTGGGGCTCGCTGAATAATCTTGCAGGGAGTTTATGAGGAGGAGGGTATGGAGGGTTTACGGTCGCTTGGCCGGCGTTTTTCGGAAATACGTTGACAAGAATTTTAAGGGGGTGAATTTTTTATTTACGGTGCTGTGCGGGTGGCTTGGATAGTGTGATTTGTCAAGGTGCGTTGTTTGCAGTTTTTTGGTCGACTTACGTGAGAGATGGGAAATGAGCGTTGTTTGAAGATAGTGAAGAATAATTACCTGAAATAGAGAAATGAAAATATATTAGTTTGATTTGAAGGTGTAATTTATTTGCGTTATAGAAAATTGTAATATTTATTTTTGTTGAAAGTACGATAAAGGTTTGATTAAAATTAATTAATTTTTTATTTTTAAATCGATAAGGTCTATTCCATACAAACTAAAACAAAATTTATATCTTTCCTATTACCTCTTACAAAATAGCAATCATAAAATATTTTCTCAGCAAAAATCTTCACGCCGACCATTAAACAAACAAGAAATCCCAACTAAACCAAACCCACCTACAAAGCCAGCGTAAAAACCGTCCCAACCTTTTCAATTAAGCCACATACATAACCCCCTCCCACTTCCACCAAAAGTTCATCGCACGAGGCTGCATCATCATCATCAGCGCATCTCAAAGGCCACCTACAAACTTTAGAAAATCCCGCTAAACGAAATAGAGAAAAGCTCCGAAAGCTCAACCACTACGAGCTTGCGTCCTCGGCGCCACCAGCGCAAACATTCCGCGAGCTTCTCTTTCTCCCGGCTTCTCGGGGTAAAAAGAATCAAGGGAGAAAGAAGTTGCTTATGAATTTTAGATGGCTCGCTTTTTGTGCCGCGGAAAATGAGGGCCGCCCTTCGTGCATTCGCGCGCGGCTTTATGTACACGCCGGCAAGACTTCTGCGGCTTTTTTTTGCGCGCCTGCGATGCCTAGCACAGCGCGACGGTCAGCCGCGGGGAGAGCTAGAGTATTCATTGGATTCCTGAGAGCGGCATTCATTTTTCAGCGGGCATAGAGCCGGCGGAGCGTGTCGGGCCTGGCCGATGCGAGATTCCTCGATTTTCGAATTCTTGGGGGAGAGATTGCCGGGAGTCTCGGCGGGGCACTCTGTAGTCGATGATGTTGACGGGACGCGGAAGTGCGAGGTATGAGATGACGTTTTTCCTTTTCCGGTTTGGTTAATTCATTTTGGGGATTAAGTGGGCTGTGATATTTTGATGGTTTATTTATTGGGGTTGATGTTTTTGGGTGCGGGTTTTTTTATTTTACTTTGTATTGATTAGAATAAAATATTAATTAGTAGATAAAATTTACTGAAGGAAATTGCCGTTACAATTATAAAAAGAAGGACTGCGATTATAACATTTCGATAAGGTTCCTTGGACTTAAGGCTAAAATTATTATTACGAAATGGTATAATTTATGATATACAATCTTAATTTTCATCATCCCGTAAAGATAATTTCTCCTTTTTCGTCAAGATGACCCATACTCACTACAATTTTCATTTCATGGTTATTTTTTCAAATAATTCTTTTCCTGTATATTCTCGTAATTTAGAACTATTATACCCTTCAAATCTTATCAATTCTATTATAATAGCAATAACAAGATAAGAATTATAGCAATTTATAATTTTTTTTCTAGCTTTAAATAGAATTATAAATTTGATAATACACGTCCAACCTTACAAACGTTTCCTACCTATTTGCTCGACTAAAAATACTCCAGAACTTCGATACACTCCTCGGAGCCAATGAAGAGTAAAAACGCGAAAAAAATTGGGTCATCGCCGGAGAAAAACGTCAACAAACGACACACACACACACACACACTTCAGCTTCTATATTCGCGGTATAGGCGCAATTCTCAGCCCTCATTACTTACGCTCCAGATTGCGCTTGTTTACAGCGGGATCACGGGGAATTAAACCTGGCCGTTTTGCGCGAAAGATTAGAGTTGGAACTTTGTTCGCGCGCTCGGCTACTGTCGCAGGCGCCGCTGGCAAATTATCTAGATCATAACGATCCCAAGTGCGAAAATACGGGGAAAATTTTTCAATTCGTTTGATTTTATTGCGTAAACACAACGAGAGCGTATTAATGGCCGAGAGTTGGACAATAATACGAGGAAACATGTTCGATAACAAATTTATACCCGCGCTGTTTGAAAATACATCCGCCCGGCGAATACGGCGAATATGGGACGGCAATAAACATGACCCAGTTCTACGATATCTGAAAACCGCTTGGCAAGCAGCGCCCCCCGTCGCAGGAGCCTTTGTTTAGATTCTCATCGCGATACTTTTCCATTAGTTTAGCGGAAAAAGCAAGAGAGAGAGAGAGAGAGAGAGGAAAGTAGTAAATTCAATTTCGTCAAACGAAAAAAGCAAGCTGGAACGAAAAAATGTCTCATATTTGCCGTGCGCAATCTTTAAGATTGGCGAACAAAGCTAAAAGATCGTCTAGAATAATTACTTCATCTTCAGTATCTTTGCCGGAATTTAATTACTTCCCCTTGACGATTCTGAACAATTTCGCCCACTCCCTGTCTTACTTAGAAATCCTAATTACGGATAGCGTTCGTACAAAAACTCTCCATTCTTCTCTCTCATTAAAAAAAAGAAGAAGAAGAAGAAAGAAAGAGGTAAATACGCGCGAATTTCTCTTACGCGACTTTTTAAGAAAAAAATTAACTATGTCTTTCGCTTTGACGAGGCGAAGCCGCACATCTCGTTCTCGCTAAAGGAGGAGAGGAGAGAAAAGGAAAAAGGAAGAAAGAGAAAAAGTAGAAAACAGTCGGGCGCGCGCGCGCGACCGCTAAAAGGCATGAAAAGTAAGAGCCGCGTCTGTAAAACAACACGTAATATTTCATGCGAGCCGCTGCCACGCGCGATGCCATTTGAATATTTTTATCTCTGCTTTTATCCGTTTTTCGCTTTTCCCGCTGCTCTTGAGTTAGTTGTAGGGATGGCTTAACTTTAAAACTTATTAGAATTCTTCTGTTTACTCTAGAAATTTGTAGAGTCATCGAAAATGTCAAACATTTTGAGAAGAATGCCTAAAACGTAGAAAAGTAAAATATTAGATTCACATTTAATTTTAATCTAAAATTATCAATGTTCATTAATTAATTCATAACGTTTAATTACAGTGTTTTTATCAGATTTAAAATTGAATTTTGAAATTTAACTCAAAAAAACTCGTTTTATAATAAAATTTATAATAATTGTTACTTATAATGAATTTTATAAATAAAAAACTATCCATTAATCTTTATATTTTTTTACATGAAAAAACTAACTTTTCGACAAGTACTTTCCTTATTTATCCTCTTTGAACTACGTCTAAGAAATAACGGCGATATTTGAGTACTGGAAAAAAACGACATGGAAAAATAGGTGTGGGTGGGAATTAGATAACAGGTATTAAAACGCTGGCAAAAAAAGTTCGGCGGATATATATATATAATAAATGAGATCGTGTGAAGTGCTTGATATTCAATGAGGTTCGAAGGGTAAAGTGGATTTTCTATGTATCTTTATAAATATAGATTTTTTATTTACGTACACTGAAAGAAATTACATAGTAAAAATGATCACTTTAATACCATTTATTTATTATTGAAAAGTGAAATAGTTCAAAATATATACATAAAAAATAACTACATGTTTTTGATTTTTTACAAATTTTGTGGTAAAAATTGTTGCACATGTAGTGAGTTTCTCATAATTATGTATACGTGTCATTATTTCGTTCAAAAACGAGTAAGTTAACAAATTAACTTAAATTATAGTAATTTTTACGATATTGTTCCTTTTCGTGTACTAAAGATGTGTTGGTAGCTCTCGCAGATGAGGTATGAACATTTTTTACTTATAGTTACTGAATTATTATTTACTGCTTTTTATTTTATTGATTGTTAAAATATACGAATATACAGTATAAATACATTTATTTCTACATAATCGTTTTATAGCATGTAAAGTAATAATAATAAATAACTTTAGTCATCGTTATGTGTAATATACTGTCTTTTTTATATACTACAATTTTATCCCTTGAAAAAGAGTCATACAATTTTTACCTCTATATTTTCTAAAATAATGTTGGGAATTACCTTTTTAGTCTTGTTACCGTTTTTAAGATTCATGTTTTTGACATTAAAGTATCAGTTTAATTTATGCAAAACATTTTGCTTTTGCATATTTAACACGAACAATTTTTTGATATATTTACATTTTGTGCCATTACTCCTTTTATTGGCGTGTTTAACCAATATCTATTAAGATTTTATTCGGAAATGGTTCCAATGAACTCTTTTTTAATCAAACATTTTTCTGAATAGAAATATAAGATCTCAGAGTACCTCGTCGATAAAAACACAAATCACTTTCTCATCTATCGTGCCCAAAATTTAATAACAAAAACTACAAAATACATTATCCCAATTCTCACTCGACCGAATTAAAATCAAGACACACTAGTTCCCTGTCCAAATATTTACCACAATGTCAACCAATTTAAACATCTAAACAACCTTTAATCCAACCCCACAATTATATTTCCTCAAACTGCGTCCACCGAAGCAAGCACCTCGTAAATCGTCAACACAGCCACTCGACAAAATCGGCGATAAAACTCTCCAAGAGCGAAGCGTCCTTCCTATCACCCTCAGATATCGCTCGAGATCGGCGCCGATAAATTAAGAAAAGGCGAGAGGAAGCGCGCTGCTGTATCCGGTTGATGTCGCCTATAGACGCCCGCAGGGGCGGCTTTTCGCGCTGAGAAATCGCGAAGAAGAAAATCGAGAAGATTTGGATTATGTGAATCAGAGAGAGGCTTTACCGCCCGGGGCCGAAGTATAGACGAAATAATGCGAAAAGCGACGAGTATCAGGTACTTGTATTGGGAGAGGCAATTTTCGTTTTATGGAATTGTTTCGTGCGACACGAAAGGGGGAGGAGAGCGGGAGGTGGTGAAGAATGAGGTTACGGTGATGTCGATTTCCGAAAAAGGTTTTTAATAGATGTTAGGTATGATGTCGAGTACGTTTGCGCTTGTGTTAAAGTTAGTTTTTTATTGACTGACTTTTGTTTTGAAAAGATTAGCTTTATAAGTAACGAATAATTTATGATTGAAGTTAAGCCGTTAAGGTCACTTAAGATAAAGTTAAATTGATAACATGAATTATCTAATTACATATATTTCGCCTGATATCATAGCTATTACGACTATAACATATATTGGATAAATTAGGAAGATAAGATAAAGTTCATTTAATTAGAAAATTTGTGAAAAATTAAAAATTCAGATTGTGCTAAATTTATACGTGACTATCTTGAAAGTACCTGCATGTAATACAATTAATTACAAAAGCTTGAACCTAATTCACAACAAAATTTATTTTTATAAATATTCAAATATTTCATTGATTCCAGAAAGTCATTAAGCATAGTTGCTTATCCAGCAAGACGCTTTCATTAAACAACCGGGCAAGAGAAAAGCACGCGAAGGTAAAAAGCGCAGCTTTTCCAAGTTCGCCCAAAGTTCATAAATCTTCCGGCCTAATCTACATTTTCCCTCAAAACTTTTCAGTCTCCGTATTCTCGAGCGCGCGCGCGCGGCAGCCGTCTTCCCAGAACAAAGACCGCTCTAAATTACAAAAAAAGACAATAAATTATCCACCTTGAGATCAAGCTCTTCTTTTTTCCAGAAGCCAGCGAGGAGGATCCCAGCCGCGCCGTGTGTACGTTTAACTACCTTCATCGCTGCATAATAAATTTCAAACTGCACGTACAGCGCGCAACTTTTTCCTCCTTCACTTTCCCCTTTATGCTCGAAAAGTGGAATGCCAGGGGGGAGAAAAAGGAGCTGGAAAGCGAGAAATTCGCTTGTCTAGCCTCGGAGTGCCGGCAGAAAAGCTCACGCGCGGGAAAGAGAAGAAGAAAAGCCAGGACTTGAGTAACACAGCGGCATTTTCGTCTCTCTCGGTCCTTTCCCTTTTTCCTCCTCTCCACCTGAACATGACCGCATATACACAGACCGCGATGTTCATATAGGTCTAGGTACCGGTAGTCTTGCACAAAGACGTACTTTTCATGTACGCCAAGCTACACTTACAACCTCATGTTTGGCCATGTAAGGACAGGGGTACAGCAGCTCATATTCGTAGGCGATCTCATATCTCCAGGCTAAGTCTGCAGCCATGTCGTTCACTCGCCACTCACATGTAGATATTGGCGTGTAGGTACGATCTCCAGCCTCGGTTACGCTAACGCTCACACGCACAGAGAGCGAGCTTACGCCGTAATATAGGCCACGTGATCTTCTTTTACGAGCGCACGAAGTGCCTGCGTATATACTTTCGACGTCTATAAACGTAATGTGCGTGTGTATCTGTGCTCGCGCATATAACCCCTGCACACGCACACGTGCGCACAACAGAGAGTTGGAACATTAGGGAGGTCACGGCTGAAAGGGTATATACGCGCGCAGACTTATATAGATAACGAAATAACCGGAGCCAGGTTTCTCTTCTTCCTCTATAACGCTTCTTTTCTCCCTCTTCTTTGCCTCTTTTTTTTCTCTCCGACGCACAATTTCTTTCTCCCTCTCTCTTCTTTTTCTCCTCCAGGCTGGCACTTTCCCGTAGAGGCTCGTCCGGGCTTCTTTCTCGGCTTTTATTGCTTTTATACGGTATGGTAATTCAGCGCGCGAGGAGAGAGCAGAGCGGTAGTCTGCTGGTACAGCTTGCTCTTAAAGAAATTGATGAATGCGATGCGATTTATATATACGGCGCACCTGAGCGATTGTTGTTGCAGAGGATGAATTGCGCTGGAGCTTGAACTTGCGGCTGCGAGAGTCGAGGTGATTTGAATAATTAGCTGGATTTTCAAAGTGATTCTGGATTCTCTCTGGGAGGACAGTGTGGCTGGTTTACTTTATAATGTGCTTGAGAAAAGAGCTTTGGAAATTATAGGGTTTTGGTAACGATGTGTGTGTTATGAATTGTGTATTGATTAATAGTATTACGGATAATTAAGGTATAAGACATAAGTTTCCGTAAATAGAAAGCTTAACGATTTTCGTTTTCTTTGCTGTCTACGTAACAATTTTCTTCAACTCTCTCAGGAACCCAATAAGTCTAATAAATATGTAGAAGAGCTCTTGTGTCTTTACATTTTCGAGGCTACTGTTCGTGAATCTAATGTTAAAATTTAAAAATTCAAAGTGACATACGTCAATCAAAAAAGTTGAAAATTTAAAAATAAAAATATTCTGTAAAAAATTCTGCAGGTTCATGCATGTAATTTTTACAAATTCGGATTTCCTTTGTATAAATCGCTTTGAACTATTAGTTAGTGACTACACAAGTATCTAATACAATGGTTGTTTTTAATTCTAGATAGTTGCGTTTAGACAGCTAAGTCATAATATCTAAAATTTAAGATCTCTAAGAGTACTAAAATAAAAAAAAATTATAACCTTCATCAACTATATATCTCACAATCCTTCATTAAACATTCAAACTGACTACTGCTTCAATTCGTTTAACCAGAAAAAAGGCCAGCGAAACGATTCGTATACCTGTGGCCGTCTACGAACTGCACGCGTCAGCCGTAAAAGCTACGCCGGCAGTTTTGGCTCTCTAGGGCCAGAACCGCAAAACCCATAAAGCCTTTTACCTATTCGTGAGAAATGCAAAAAAAAGTTTTTACTGTGTGCTTAAGAACCGGCAACAGTTGCTGACCTTAACCGTAAAATGTAAAAGACAAATCAAGAAAAACCGCTCACTTTTTTTATTTTGCTTTTTACTTGGAATTGTGGACATGTGTTGCTGATCGTATTTATATCTTATTTTATTAGCATGCTATTCTGTATTATATATTATTAAATTATAGTTTTCACAGTTCTTTTATAATTTTTAATTAAAACTTTTGTACTTGAGAAAATTGAACTAAAAATAAGAATTCTTTGCCAACACCAGTGCCAACACCAGTCTTAAATAATTAAAATTGCTTTAATAATGGGCTCAGATTTATAACAATTTTATATAAATGTGCATCCGTTTGCATGAAATATGCATTGCTTTGCAGTTAGTGTTTTTGAGGTAAAAGTTTTCTAGTAAAATGCACCCATTTGATTAATAAGCGTAATATAGTTTAAATTTGTTTTATTTCAAAAATATTTTTTATCAGTAGTCTAGAAATTCTGTAACTTAAAAAATACTCAAAAATAACAAAGATACAATTTTGAATTCATAAAACTTTTCAAAGAATACCAATGCAAATTAGAAAGACCTCTATCGATAACAGTATAAATTTAAGATGCAGACCCTGCCTTAAACCTTGTTTCAGCTTTGACTTTGCCCGAAAACTTTGATGAGCAATAATTTCAAGCTATTTTCATCTAGTCAGGAAACTATCTTCATTAAAAGCTAAAATAAACTCCCGACATATAAGGCGCTTTTCCTTGATTAAAAAAAGTAAAAGCTTTACGTGTTCGTAATGGAGTAGGGTAAAAAACAAATTCTCGTAAAAAGCGTTTACTTCTACTCTCATGTCGATGGCGCGGAATAAAGTTTGCAAAAATAAATAAAAGATGGGTATACGCACTAAAGCAAACAAGCCACCGTAAACCTATTTAAACGGTAAAATCTGCTTTGAAAATCAAAATTTTTTCATTAAGTATTCCATCTCTTTACACGTGTATACTCTCCTTTATGCTTACAAAGCGTAAACGCTTTCTAAATTAAATAACGTTCTAAACAATTTTTAAATATGAACTCTTTCACTCTACATCAAGCCATTCTTTCCCTTTCTTCATTCTGCAAAAGAAAACTCGGAGGGCTGAAAAAAGAGTTCTAGTCCATTAGAAAAAAAAGTTCGAGTTTACGTATCTCAAATGAGGCACATAAAAATTACGATGCCATGAACGTTTTTACCGCTCGTTACGCTCGGCACATAAAACATTGTTGTATATACAGGCACAGGCGGCGCAACCCCGGGGCATACGTAAGCAGACGGCAGCGCGCACTTACTATTTTCAATTATCAATGCCGGGGCAATTTATTATTTTGTTGTCGAAGTTATGCGTTGTTACTGCGCAGTTCGGCATTAAAACCGTTTGAAAAGCGCAAATTGTAGTGATTTGCAGTGAGAGTTCCGGTGAGATCATTAAAACGCGCGTTTTAATGTGTATTTTCGCGTAAGATTAAGATTTTTGATGCAGTTAATAAATTATTCTTTATTGCGGGCACACTCTGCTACTGTTTAAATATTTAACGCTCGGGGAATATGGAAATTTATGATAGTAGAAATGAATCGATAACAATGTTAATATGTTGAACTTTTTAATTATTATTGCACAGCATTAAAATGAACTCTCTGTACATTGTTACTGATGCTGATAATTTATTTGATGACTCAATAATTAAAATATTGAACCACTTTATTTTTATATCCCTTATATTTCATTCGTGCAGTAAATCGGATGAATATGCCACTGTTGATAACAATTTTTAATGTAATCATCATATTATAAAATAATGATCAATCAAAATCATAAAAACACAAAACATTAAATACCTATCAATGACATTAATACTCTTTAATAGACAATACAACGCAATAAATTTTATTAAAAACAACCATCCAAAATACTCTTACAAGTACCTCACAGAGTCCCCGCACTCATTCACGCTCATTACCTCGACTTTCTTTCTCCGCGCAAACGTTTCCAAGCAGCCCAAAGTAAACGAGCCGCGATATTTTCATCCCACCCGCACCTACCTCCACCGGCGAAGCCCAATCGCTCGCGCAAGAGAAACCAGTTTTCCCTTACGTCGAACAGGAAAACGATCCGCTTGTGTATCGCGGCAGAAATAGCGCCGTTGGAATAATAAAACTGCGCGCGGATGCAAAAGACGCGCGCGGGAAAGGCCCGCTGCGTCAGACGCTTGTGTCTGCGTTCGTTATCCGCGAGCTGAAAAATTCCTCGGGATAAAAAGTCGGGGGAGCGAGGTGTGTTTATAGGAGCTGGCGATCGATCTGTCTTGAGCTGCTGCTGGTCTTTTTGCGCGCCGTTTGTTTCTAGCTTTTCTGTTCTGCTGGTGAGGTTGGAGAAAAAAGTCATCGTGTCCAAGGGTGGAAGGAGTGGTGCGATTTGGTGTTTTGTTTTAGGGAAGCTTACTTAAGGTCCTTTTAGTTTTTACTGTGTTTAAATTGGAAAGGGGACATTGACGTGATATGTGTAAAAAATCTCGCTTACTACATTCTATAGTCTTCCATTTATTAAATAATTGAAGGACTAAAGGGTTTTGTACAAAAAAAGGAATGGGCTCAAATACAGAAAATAACGAGGTACACCCGCTGTTATCCCTGAGTGGCCGGATTTCACGTTCAATTTAGTGTGATTTCCGGATTATTTTCGAATATCAGTAGGTTTCTCAGCAATATTTCCTTCGACAATTGTACCTTTTTGTTCTTCGTATTTATTTCCATCACATTTTTTGTGGGACATATTTTATGCGATTTTTTTACTCTTTCAGACACAGATAATAAGTTATTTGGACCGCATTAATGTTTAATGAATTGTTCGGTTGTTTCATAGTCTTTTATCTTCAATTGACGCTTATTGGAAAAAAATGTAGTTCATGGACATAAAAATGGCCGTCGCGCTGTACCTTTCAATATTAAAAATATTACTATATATGGATTCAGTCGAGCTTACCATTTTGAGACCACCCAATAAAGTATAGTAAAAAACCGATAATAAATGTGCATATTTTAAAAACGTATTGAACAATTAATTAAATTTTATAAAACGAAAATTACCTTCCAACAATTCATTGCAACTAATAACTAGAAAATTATATCAAATTAAACAAAATTAAATATAAAAAAATTTTATCTTAAAGAATTTGTAAATAATAGTAATAGATTTCAACACGGGTGAGGAATAAGTAGATATTTATTCCTTTCGCGACATTTTGCGACCGAATCTCGCGTGGAAGAAAGTCGACAAAGGCAAATGTTCGCTTTACGCCGCGAGTATCAAATTTGTTACTTCGACAACCAAAAAATGATTGTATTAAAATCGAATTTCTAACCTTGCAGTGATAAAACAACAGTATCTTTCAACAAACTCATCAAACTAAATAACACATTGTAAAATCAATTCATACGCCATACAACGTTCTTTTATCATCAGCTCGGAGCTTCGCATAACTCAGAACTGAAAAATCCAATTATGCAAAAGCATCACCTCCTGGTAACGAGCTCCGGCTCGAGCAACGCCGCCCACGAAACACAGCGACGCTCCAAACGGCAGATGTCGGGGAAATAACCGTACACATAAGTCTCCCTGCTCCGCGAAATTTAATCAGAGAGAGAGCGAGGCAAAATTGGGAGGGAAAATTAGCCGAACGCCTGGCGACGAATCTCCGAACGAGAAAATTTGCGTCCCTCGATCTGCGCCGTATTCGCGCCGGCTCTACTTTCCCCCCATAGCCGCTTCCCTTTTACATCTGCCACTCGGGAGGTCGACGACACGGCTACGATGCCGTTCGTTCGCGACTTGTTGCCCAGAGAGTAAGAGAGAGAGAAGGAGAGAAAGTGTGTGGGAGAGAGGTCGACGAGGGAAAAAAAAGCAAAGGTTACTTGGGAAACATGCGGGAGGAAAAGAGGAAAATCACGGGAAGAGAAAATGCGTGTAACGTGGAAAGTTCCGACGGGGCTTCTTACTCTGGGTTAGCGTTTTTGAGTAAAGTGCGTTGAGTGTACGTGTCAGGCGGCGAGATTTTACGATTTTGAGGTGCGGGTTGTTGACTCGAGTATAGGATGTTTAATGTAAAAGTTATTTTAATGTCGGAAAATACGTGTTGCAAAATGTATAATTAATTTTTATCGGTGTTCCGACCGTTTTTAATTTGATTATTTACGTATGTATATTAATATTTATTATTAACTTTTTATAGGTATGTATATAAAATTATGTATAGTACATTATATGTAAGAACGTAAATCTATATTGCTACCAGTGTATGTGCAAATTTCTCAAATTAATACCTACGTATTACATGATGGAATTTTTTAATAAAATTTATAATTTTATTTCGCAAACTAAAATATTCATAAAAAGTTAAAAAGTATTACTTTGTTTACATCATTTTATACATATACACACAAACATTTATATATGAACCTTCAACAAGGGTACCTAATTAAATTTTTGGAATACAGAGCAGTTTAATTTTCAAAAAATAATTCATTAAAGCAGTACATTAACACATTCACTTTCGACCCAGTTAGTTCCTTTATTTTCAGTTGCGCGCTGTCACATTAATTTTGCAGAACAGTAAGGTCCGTACCACTTCGATTCCAAAATGAACCCATATACATCCGATATAAGCCGAATAAATATTTCAAACAGAAATATTTAAGAGCGATCTTTTCTACTCTATCTACGCGCGTGCTATAGATATAAAAAATGTAGGCGGGTCCATCTGGAAATGCAAGCACGCAGATTTTCCGGATTGACTTTTTTCGTCGTCGAGAGTACAGTAAAAAAGTGAGCTAATGCACCGATTTTTTTATTTCCGTGCTAGTTACTTTCGGACACAGGGAGCCGTGAAAAGTGATAAGACCCATCTCGTCGTGCTATTCTCTATTTTTTTCCTCTTCTTTTGTTCCCGTATTTTTGCGCTCAACTAATTGAATTTTTCGAGAGTTCGCTGAAGATTTAATCGTGCAATCCACATAGTAGGAATAAAATGGGTATTTTATCATTTTCTTTTTTTTTGGCAAAAACTAGTTGGGGTGAAAATAAAATAATTTTCCATGAAAGTGAATTATTTCAATTAAAAGTGAAAATGTAATTATTAAAATGCCAATCAGTTTTCACTGTAAAAAAAATTAAAATTTTGAATTCAGATATTCTTTTTGATATTTTATACTGTAAAAAATTAACTACAGTTTTCGTAAACATGATTGAGCATGAAAAATCTAAATGAATATCTCTAACGCTTTTAATAGTGTCATATTTTACAAACTTCACTTACTTTTATGACAAAGGTATGAGGGTAAAAAGAATAAAGCGATAGAGATAGCTTTACAAGAAGATTAATGCATCGAAGAGTACGAGAAGATCTATTGTTCACGCTCGATTTGCTTTTCAGCACAAAAATATTTTTAACTAGTGAGATTCGGAAATTTATCAAAGCACCTATATAGGTGATGTATGGGCAGCACTATAGAAATAAATATTATCAAACAAATTTGTTAATATTAATTATAATGTTAATATTAAAAGGGGTTAACAACGATTTTTCAAAAATAATTTTAAAAAATTTAAATAAAATAATAAGCGTAGTATTTCAAACATCTTTTGTTTATAAAATTTACATGTAAAAACTAGAAATATGCATATATTTTTATTCGTGTAGTCCATTTAGCATAATTAAAATAAATTAATTTTTATCTAGGTTATTACAAATGTCTTATCAAATAAATTTAGCTCTGAATCAACTCTTTATTTTGCAGCATTGAAGAGCTATAAAAACTTACTTCAAATTTTGTATCAACTCTTTTGCCTAGTCTCTATGTTTTGAAACAGTTTAAACACAAAATGAAATGCATGTCCATTTCTTACTATTTAAGTTTAACGAGAAATATATTAAAAA
>JAPYZA010009488.1:0-17055 GCA_030522685.1 Eupelmus azureus | reverse complement strand
TGAGATTTAGCTTATCACAACAAATCAATAAAATTTGTTGCTACAGTGAAAAAAGATGAGTATTAATAAAATATAATATTAAAGGCAAAATCATTGTTTGTGCCTATTTTACTAATTTGTGTTTATTTATGTTTCAGCTGCATCTGGTTAAAAATTGGGTCTGGGTTGTCTGATTTTTTTTCTATATTCAAGGGCTAATATAAATAAGAGATGCCAGGCAAAAATTATTTGCAAAAGATAAGTATAACATTAATAATTTTAAACTATTGTAACTAAAAACTTTAAAAAAGCTGACCCGATGGATGAAATTGAGTTTTCTAAACTGATTTGGCTTCAGTATGGGTACCTTTCTCCGATGAATGAAGGGTTTTAAAATTGAATGACAATCATTCCCCGCTTCAAACTAGAATAATAAATTAGGACAGAGGCACAGACAAGGAGGACAATGAAACAAAGGGAAATAAATTAGAACGTTCGCACAACAACAACATATATAATAAATTAGAATACATGCAATGATGACCCATATTAGTTTAGATCTAGAAGATGCCGCCTCACTGCCCGCTTAAAACTACAGAGAGACGGTAAGAATCTAATGGTGGACGGGAGGGAGTTCCACAGAACAGCACCGCGAACATGAAAAGACGACCCTGATTCTGTCTGCTCCAGAGGAACCCTAAGCTCTTTAACACCACCACGCGCAGGACGTCTGGGCACATGCCTTTCGAAGAGAGTTACAAGATAAGTGGGTTGGTCTATTCTGAGAAGTTTGTACATATGCACCAGGATAAAATATTCTCTTCTAGTGTTGGTCTTTAGCCATCCCAGCTTTCACCTGTACGGTGTGATGCGATCCTCCCTCCTAACATCGTAAATGTATCGAACACATTGATTTTGCATGACCTGTAATCTACGTCTTAGTTCAAGATTTGCATCAAGGAGGATAACCGAGCAGTAATTTAGCTGGCGGAACAGCAGAGTCTCGGTGGTATATTTGCGGAAAGAACGCAAATTGTAAAATACCCTATTAAATTTCTTGTTAACATGGTTTATGTGAGGTTTCTATGTGAAACCGCAGTCCAACACTACACCGAGGCCCCTAACTGCATCACAGAAAGGCACACAGGTCCCGTCGCCCAAACGAACACCAGGAAGATCCCGCTTGTACAGCTTACTGACAGTTGAATTACGACCTATAATAATAGCTTTGGTCTTCCCAGCATTCAGTTGAAGCGACGCGCCCGTCGCCCACCCCGCCGCAGCTGACTCCAGCCTGGCTATCCCCTCAGCCAGTTCACCGCTCGGCACCTGCGTGTAGATTTGCAGGTCATCAGCATACAGTAGGTATTTAATCTGTCCATTGTCCAGGGCCTCGCTAACGTCATTGATGTAATAACAGAAAAACAGAGGTCCCAAAACCGAGCCTTGTAGCACGCCAAGGTCGGTTCCAATCCAGAGAGAGTTTCCAGATGATCTGGTAGTGACCAGTTATTCTCTGCCAATTAGATGAGAGCGTACCCAGCAGAGTGCTCTCCCCGAAAAGCCTAGACACCTCAGTCTCTCAAGGAGACGCCCAGGTGTGTCTTTGTCAAAGGCCTTGGAAAAGTTAAACAATAGGAGGATCGTGATCATTTGCTTACTTATACCCGTTCCGATGTCTTCCGTCAGCTTGAGTAGAGCTGTCTCAGTCGATTTGAAACATCTAAAGCCAGTTTGGAGAGGATCAGGAGCCCCTGTGCTGTCAAAGTAGTCGTATATTTGTCTGTGGACTATCTTTTCCAGCACCTTTGAAAGAAAGCATAAAAGTGCGAAAGTCTGATGGAGATGACTGCGCTGGGAACTTATTCAAAGGAATGATGTGTACTCTCTTCCAGAGGGCCGGAAAGATCCCGCTCGGGAGCGAGGTATTAAACAGCGCCACAATGTATTTTCCGATGACAGGCAGAAACCCAATGATTACACTTTACGGTATGCCATCCTCGCCCCGAGCCTGCGACGTAAAGTGCGCCACAGAGAGGATGACATCGCCCAGGCTCATCTTGGCAAAAGTAAAACCCGCCGGGAGCGCCCCAGCGATGACATCCTCCATGAGCACACCCTCATCGACCCCGGCTTGGGACTTACCAGCAAAGTGTACATTGAGTTCTCCAGGCGTGAAGCCGTTCAACCCCTCGCTCTTTCTACGCAGGAGTCCCATGCTACGTAATTCTTCCCATATTTTATTGTTTCCCAGAGCATTAAAGAGTCTATTCTGATAATAGGCTGTCATTGCGTCGACTGTCTTCGTCTGGGCTTCTCTACGCAGTATTAAAAATTGCTCCATGAGTTCTTCAGATCCTACTCTCTTATATCTTCTATATACAGCGTCAAGGTTTTCATAAAGTCTCTCCAGCTCAGCGTCAACCCAAGGGAGCCTTCCCTTTCGCGGCATAAAGGACTTCATAGACGCCAGGGCATTGAGTACCTCCATTAGGTTGGCAGTGAGCTGGCTAAGAGCAGCGTCTATGTCCAAAATGTCACCGGCGAATAGTGTCCAGTCGCAACCCTCGAGGAAGCCAACCAGGTCGTCATTGTTAATGTTTTTAAAATCTCGATAGGTAAAAGTTTCGCTGGTCGGCTCCCGAGACTGCATTTTGATGGACACATTTATGATGTTGTGGTGACAGTGCCAAGTCGCTGGGGAATTGTCATACTCAAGCACGGTATCGTTGTTGTCGAATAGTATAAAGTCAATCCATGTGCTCGACACCTGGGGGCTATGTTTGTGCGTGGGACCATGCTGGACGATTTGTAGCGATAGGTCATCAGCTAGTTCTCATATTATGTTCGCTTCAGGTTTGTCTTTCACGAGATCGCCATTCAAATAACCCATAATGATTTTGTGATTGAATTCTTGCGCCCGACGTTTCAGTGTTTTAATGAATTTGGAGAATTCAGCGCTCTTTTTCTTTTTGCTATTTAGGGGATACGTCTGGTGGGCGGTACACTCCCGGAACGAAAATAGGTGGAGAATCGCCCTGCTGTATGGTAGCCATAATATATTTTAATTTCTTGGGCTTTCCTTGTCCCTTCGTATCAGACGTCTCTAGGATATCAACTTTGAAATGAGATTTAACAAACAGGGCAACGCCTCCACCATTCAATTTACGATCCTGTCTGAAAGATTTAAAACCCTTGATCTGAATGACGTCGTCCTTCGTCCAGCCATGTTTCCGCCATCCCAAATAGATGATAAGTGGGACGATCTGCGAGATAATGGCGGAGGTGGTCAATATGGCCTCTGAGTGAGTTCAGATTGACAAAACCAGCCTTGATTTTCCCCCGTCTACATGTAAGTCGGCCAGCCATGTCAGCGGCTAGTCAGTCTTCATTCTTCTTATTTTGGTTAGTTTTGTTTTTTCTGTTCCTATTATTTGATATTTGTTTATCAAGTACTTCCGTATTATTATTATACGAATTTTTATTATTATTATTAGACTGACTATCCATACTGACTAAGCCGCTTCGAGGTGCTCCATTTTTAAAAATTGTTTCTAGATCCAAAGCAGTAAAGAAGTTAAAAGCACGTTCACCCTCGCATTTCCTAACGTAGAACCTTCCTCTCCTATGCCATACAAATCTAAAACCTAGATTTTTGGCAATAATTTTTCAATGTTGAAATTCTTTATAAGAATTTTTGTCAAGGTATTCGTTTATGTAGATTGGAAGGTTCTTGATATGGTTGATTTGCGAGGGGCTGAGGAGAGAGGTTAACATCCGATACTTTTAATGAAGTGAATTTATGCTTTGCTTGGAGCACTTCGTGCGTGATCGTGGGGCTGGTCAACCTAACGAGCAGTGCAAGCGGCCTGATGTTTGAGTTGCCTCCACGCCGCGTGCCGTTAGCAGTTTTAGTGGAGTTAGTTATTGTTTGCGGATTGTTAGCTGTAGTAGTTGCGGGCTTGACACCATCTTCGCGTACTGGAGCAGTTTTATCACCTGTGGTTCGAAGTTCAGTAACTGAGAAAATATTTTCTTTTATAAAAGACGGCAAAAGCGTCCCGAGCACGGTACACACGAGATCCGCAGGCTTGACGCCAGCCCTCTTGCAGTCGACGAACCCGGAGATCACGAGCGCACCGCCCGGTCCGCTCGTCGGTGAACCGTGATTCGACGCAGAGATGGTGTCATTTTTACCGTATAGTGAGTTTGTGTTGTGTAATTTATTATTATTATTATGAAACGATTTCGTGTTCGAAGATCTTTTATTATGACGCTGAAGTCTCTTATGTATGTGTTTTGTGTGGAGCTATTATGAATCTGCTTAAAAGCTAACTCTTGCTGCGGCGAGGAGGACAAATCGTCGGCCGTCACTGGTTCTTTACTGTTATTTTGTAGGTTATTGTTATTAGGATTAGTATAATTTGAAAACTTAGTTTGTGCGTTATTGAGATCTTTTTCAATTTCTATTTCTAGCGAATTTATTTTTTCTTTACAAAGTTCATTTTCTTTTTTATAAAATTTATTTTCCTCAATGGCCGCGCAAGAAGTCCAATTGCGTATTAAAAAACTTGCAGTGATCAAAAAGATTTCCAACAGCTGTGTTTAGAGTTTGCAAATTTTCCAAAATTCTCGGAATTGAGTTTAGTTCTTTATGGACTAGATCGATTTTTCCTACTGCAGCCGCGACCATGTCTGAACCACTGCTGAAACGATCATAAATACCAGTGACGGCGTCTAATTACACGCAATCAGTAACAATTTGTCGCGACTCTTGAAAGCCCCTGCTTACAGAGTGGGACAGCGCCGCAGACATTGAGCGCACGCTGGTTGCCGTTGTTACGGCGCTTCGCTCGGGATTGCTGAAAGTGGAGATGTCTTCTGCAGGCGTTGATGTCTCCTCGCTAGGTCCGCCCAATATGTTGTTAATTGGCCCCGAATTAGTCAGTGGAGCTTCTGGCGGCCTAGCTTCGTTAGGCAGAGGAGGAGCGTTGCCATGGTCTTATCGTGGGGGCAGCGGCGTGGACGATGACGTCACTCAGCTCGTCGATAGCCCCAAGTGTTCGTGTGTGTGCGTACGCGCTAGAGTGGTGTGCGTCGTGCGCGCTCGCTCCGTTTCTGCACTCCTGGCAGAGAAATAAAGATTTCTCGGCGTACAGAGCGACGATCGACGAGTTTTGTATGCAAAGTTTTTTATATAACGTCAATTTTTTGTCTGAAAATTGATGAAGAAAGATTATGCGGAATTAATTATATTAATCATATTTTTTTTAAATCGCTGCCGTAGCTCTTCGAATTAATATTTTTTAACTTAGCTCATTTTAAAGCTTATTTCATACTTTAAAATGCGTTTTGACGCGTCAAAAAATGTTAACCTGGAGAACTTTGACACGAATTTTGCTTAGGCGCGAAATGACGAAAAAAAACGCATTTTTACAGTTTTGATTAAGATCTTAATTTGTTAATAAAAAAAGTAAGTTTTTAAAAATCGTGTGTAGAGTATTTTTTTCGTCTAATATATGACCCGTAGAACAAGAAAAAAAGGTCGCACAGATGTACCTAAGAAATTTTTACTTCAAGTTTTTGGAACTGATACAGGGATTTTTTTGTAGATTTCCTCATATATATATATATATATATCACCCATATCCAAAATTTTTATGTTACCCATGTGTAACAGTGGAAATCGAAGAGCTAATATTTTATTAATCTCTAGATTTAAAATAAAAATATATTTAAACATACATTTTTTTATCAAAGAATCCCCAAAAAATACAGGGTGGAGGAGGCTGTGTTGGACCCTGTGGGGGGAGTGGGGGGCTAAAGTGGGTGAATTGTAAAAGATAAAAATAACGCTAAAATAACATTAAAATAACGTAAATTCTACGTTTTTTCAACAAATTAGTTTTGAGTGGAAAGTGGGGGCGGGAGGGACGTGGGGCGAGTGGGGGAGGGGGGCGGAATCGTAAGCCTCTCGATATAGCTATATAATATAGGGAGAGATATATGTATGTGTGTGTATATATATATATATATTGGCCATTCCACTGGAATTCACCTAATCAGTGTCGCACTCAAAAATTTCGAGTCACTGAGGTTTTGGCATGTGAAAGTACATTGAAAATAAGTAACTTTCGCATAACTTTAAGCCTCGTTTAAGGTCATGGTGTTGAGTTACATAACCTCAAAGCCTCAAAATCAGCTATTTTTCAAAATGCTGCCAAAAATCAGGATCTTATCGAACTTGTACCGGATAAAGTAGGTTTTTTTCGTCTTGAGTTAAACTTCAAATCAACTAGTTAGCACTTATTCGTTTTAGAATAGCGGGACTCCGCTACAACTTACAATATAAACAGTAAATTTCGCGAATTCCATGTTTTCATTAAAAGCCTGCCAAATCTACCTTAGATGCGACCTATACGACGTTTTCCGTGACAATGCATTGAACGCGTTGCTTATATCGTAAAATTAAAAAAATACGATTTTAACGATTTTAAAACACTCATAACTCTTAATTGAGGCACGGTAACACAATGAAACTTTTTGGGCGCTTTCTTCTATGTTAGAACTAACTTTTCGCATAATTTTGGGACCGAAAAAGAAAAAACGATTTTTTTTTATAAAGCATTAAATTTGGCGTTTTTCGAAAAATAGAGTAACTTCAAAGTAACGTAGCTCTCTTGTTTTTCAACATTTTTAAACGTTTGAAAATGAAAATTTTGATATAGCTTTTCGACGCAAAATCGACTAAGGAAATGACCTCGTGCGGTCCTAAGCTCTACACAAAGATTTTATTCTCTAACCCTCCAACTAACTCCAAGCCTTTGCTAACCACTCACTTATCACTGATAATAATTAATCAAAACTCGTCGTCGGTCGCCGTGAAACACTCCGCCGGACAACTGCGAGCGTTACGCGTAATCAGAATTTACTTACTTTTTCGAACCGGTGCAGCTGCAATTAAAAATGAGAAGTAAATCTCGAAATAATTACTCGCGGAGTTTATATTAACAAAACAATGATCTCTATTCTGAAACCCTCAAACCCTTTTACAAAGTGAAATACGAACACAATTGACAATCGCGATCACGTCTTCACTTACAACAATCTTCTTAATCCCCACAATTCTCCAACCACAATAATCTTGACTCCAACAAACAAAACTTCAACAAATGACTCCACCAAGCAAAACTTCAGAAACTACTATTATGAAAACTACTCTGCAAATTCTACAAACTTCTGCGGCTGCTACTAATGCTGCTAGAAATTCAATTGATTTTTTTTTACTTTTACCCTGACGCATTTGTAAATTACTACCAATGCACCATCTACCCGGTCATTAATTCCAATATCGGCTAATACTCTTCTACACTGCTTCTATACTGTTAGATCTTCTTCACAATAATCTCGTCGAAAACAACGCCAAACGCTGACAAAAACTGGAAAGAATTGCATCCATATATTCCTTTTTCAAGCAGTGGAAGCGTGCTAGCATTTAATATAATGCTGAACGTTCCACTACGCTCAAGAGCCAGTAGAGACAGACAGCAGTAGTAGCGCGCTCTCTCTCTACGGCGCGCTCCTACTCTCGCGCCGCGTGACGTCACAGCGCGCGCTCGAGTATGCCGTAAGCAGCTCAGTCTTCCTCGAACCGCCGGCCAGCGCTTCTCCCTCTCTCGCTCTCTCTATCGCTGTCGTCGTGGTCTCTCTCTCTTCTTCGCGCTCGGTGCCCCTCCCTCTCGTGCCTTGGGGCTCGTGCTCTCCTCGGAGACGATGCGCGCGCCGTCTCCTCGCGTACGCACACACGCGTGCGCCCGGGAGTGCGAGGTGCGGACTATGTGTGCATGTGTATGTGTGTGCGCGCGTGTCGACGTGCTGCCGGGACGCAAGGTGGCGGGGCCCGGGCGAGCACGTGACCGAAATTTACGAAATTCGCGAAATTTACTGTTTATATTTTAAGTTGTAGCGGAGTCCCACTATTCTAAAACGAATAAGTACTAAATAGTTGATTTGAAGTTTAACTTAAGACGAAAAAAACCGATGGGTTAATATATATATATATATATATATATATATATATATATATATATATATTAATTTTTTCGGAAAATACACGTTTGTAAGGTTCTTCTCTTTAACGATAATTTGCACTTTATCAAAATTTATAGTATGGTTTGTATAGATTCTACATTTAGTGCAAGTAAAAGATTCGAGCAATTCTAAAAAAAAGAAACTTTGAATTATATTATTATTAAATAGTAGTTTTGTAATGGTACGGAACTAACATGCTGTACTTTTTTCCGAATTTTAATTAAAAAATTTGCTCACACATAGTTTAAAATTTTTTAACTCTGTTCCGTTACTTTTGTTAATCTGTATCACGCAGTCTGAGAATCTACCAATGATTGGTGATAAAATAATATTTTGGCGTGCTTTTTAATTCAGGTATTACAGAAAGTAAATTTTTTGCGTAAAATGGATAACAAAAAAGAAAGGACTTGTTCTAATATTAAATAGATTATTCTAATGTTGATAGTATTAGAAATATTTTGCTATATCGATATATTTCATGATAATTAAGAGGAAAGTTTTTACATACTGTACTTTTATGGAGCACGACAGTTTATATTAAAATTTATGTTGGTACGTGTGATAGAATTGACATTTGAGGCCTATAGAATAGTTTAGCCTTAGTGGAAATAACAAATGTAAGAAAATGTGAGAAACTGCAAGCAAATGTAAACAAATGTAAGGAAATGTAAGGATTTGTTATATTTCGGAGTATGATACTGTAATATGCTGTACCATGCCTTTTTTTACACTTTCTTACATTTTCTTAGATCAAAATGATATTTTCTGTCTTAAATCGAACATGTCAGATTCATTTCCCTAAAATTATTTAAAATTTATAAAAATAATAAATGTGAGAAACTGTAAGAAAACCTAAGGATTTGTAAGAAAGAGTAAGAAAGTGTGAGTAATGGCATGGTACAGTATATTAAGAAATGTAGTTAATGTTGCCAGATATATATAAAACCTTCAGTATAAATTTATTGAATCTATGGGTCTACAATAGCTAGAAACACGGTATGGGCAAGTTACAGCAGAATCATCCATATATGCTATACTACTACATCCTCTTAAAACTTTTATAAAGCTTTTGGACTGATTATATAAATCTCATATATCACTTTAGCATATTGAAATCATTTTTGTTATACTTCAAATCTGGTAAATTAACTATTAAGAATCTTGTATTTTAACTTCTATAGTTTATAGATTTTGACCAAATGAAATTACATTTAAAAAAAAAATATTTTAATTCACACATTTGTTTAATATAGTAGGAATAGTATATTTAAAAATTAATACCGCGTAGATATGTCTTATAATATTTGATTAATCTATTTTTAAAAAAGTGATTGGCGGAATCTATATATACTCTTAATAACATATTATGCAATTAGTGTGTGAAGTAAACTTTTTTTCACAACAGCAAAACAAGTTATACTCGAGTTGCATACGCTATTTGTTGATCTACTGCGTGTGAAGTCCGTTCGAAGAACCACGATAAGTGATATAGATAAAGTTTGAAGAATAGAGTAAGGGATAAAAAGGTAAGATTAACATGGCGGAGTGGAAGCGAGAAAAAATAAGTTATTCGAAAACCAAAATATTTTGGAAACCATTGAAAAGAATGTATTTAAACTAAATTAAAAAATAAAAGATAAATTTTATAAATAATATTAAATTATTTTAATTTATTGGAACTAAATTATTCATTAGAGAATAATTGATCTGCGCGTTGATTTTGAATTTGAATTTGAATTTTACTTTACATACGGTTATATACTTCACACATACTGTGAAATAATATTTACTTGATTGATATACATTTAATAAGTAAATACAAAACCATCCTACTAGAAACTTGGAGGACTACAGAAATCACATGAATGTAACAAAACGGTATATAAAATGTATATAATAAGTACAAAATCTTTATATTATAAAAAATTATATTCAATAATGTTTTAAAGTGATAAGTATTGTATTTATTTTTAGAGAATTTAATGCAGGCTAGTCTCTTGATGAGCTTGAAATAGCTGTAGAATAAACATAACCTACTCTTACATTTAAAGCACCAAACAAAAAGTTGGTTTGTATTAGTCAAAATCTAGCTTTCTTTTCTTACAAGTTTTTAATTTTTGTCAATAATTATTAATATATACCAACATTCGATTGTTGGAAACTCACACTAGCACAAGGCTGTTGCCTTTAGTTCATAATATACTACCTTGAAGATGAATATATTTTTGCACATTGTTAGAAAATTGTATAGATTAATGTGTATTACCTGGTTGATATAAGATATATTCGGCAGTGGAATATAGTGATACCCTAATGCACGATCCCAGAGCATTCCTTTACTCCAAACTTCGACAAGGAGTCCAGCGTTAATATCATTGGTTTCACTAAAAAAATATAATATTTCTATAAATAAGCGCTGCAAAAGAGTCATAATAATTTACAGATAAAATTTTTTCTATAATTTACATTCTAATAGTAAGGATATAATGAATGGTTTCACTCATCAAAATATCTGTTAAAACATAAAGCGTGATTTATTGAGACTTTTCCATACGACGTGAACATTTAGCAAATATTTTAAAACATTTTACCGAAAGATTTTGTATATTGCTGTAACATTTTAAAGCGAGATTTTTTTCAGGACTGTTGGTATAGTTCAATGAGAACTTTAACCATTAGAGTAACGTAAAGCCAATATTGGCAATGAAAACTACCACCACGAGATGGAGGGCGCTACTGTTGCAAAAGCAATATGGCTGGTATGACTATACCTTTTTTAATGCGTGTAATAGAAGTTTTATGATAAATAATAAATTATTAGTTATTGAAAGACATTACAATGTTAATTTTAAAGTTAGATACTATCTGTGCTTTCACAAATGCCACACCGTCATCTAGAAATATGATCGAAGGCCAGAAAGTTATAAATTCTGGATTAATTATTACGTGTGGTGTTAGTGCGAGAACTCCAGAGAATGCAAATAAGAAAATGTTTAATAAATATATTAATAAATATATATTTAATTATATATCTGCAATAATTAAAAATGAATAAATGAATAAAACTAGTCATTGAAAATATTTTGTTTTATTTATTATTGTTTCATAAAAAATATTTACATATAAGATATTCAATATATTTAATATTGAGTATTACAGTCGAATATTTATAAAAATTTATCATCGGCAAGTATAGGAGTTCCCAAGTTGGCCAATCCACAACAAATTATAAAAATATCATCTACATAACTAATCATATTGCCAAGGAAAATTGTTATTTAAAATTTGAAACTGTTTTATCCTTTGGTTCGTTCGTTCTATGTGGACCCTTGCACAAGCGATTTCTTTATTCTGAATAGCTTCAGCTTCTGAAAATTGATTTTTATTCTTCATGAATGGAGGTCTAATCAGTTTAATTTGTTTCTGTAAGCATTCATCATCAATCAGAAATCCTCGATCAACCATTACTGCATCTGTTGTACTCTCTAAATATTGAAGAACATTATTGTAATTAAAAATGGTTTTGTCTGATGCTCGTCCACCAAAAGATTCACTAACATATATTGTAATTAAACCTGCTAGCGTAACCTCTGTCATAAACTTAACAGTTACATGATTTTTATAATGAGAATAAAACTTTATTTTACACTTGAAGCATTTTGGTGGCTGAATTTTTATTTCAGTAAAATCGAGAACTGATGTTGTCTTGAAATTGGTTAAAACAATTTACAAGTTTCTTTACAGTGTCATAAAAAGAATTTCTAATGGCGACTTCTGAAACAGAGTTAAATAAAACAGCCAATGCACTAAAAGGTATATCGAGTTTTAACTTTGCTGTTCTCAAAATAATACTATCACGAGTACTCAACAAGTGTTTCCTTTTTGAAGGGTACGTGCCATTCATTATTTTTGTCAATTAATCTAAAATACTCCCTACTAAAAAATCTCAGGTGATATCTCAGGTGAGATCTCAGTTGATATCTCAGGTGAGATCTCAGTTGATATGATATCTCAGGTGAGATCTCAGTTGATATCTCAGGTGAGATCTCAGTTGATATCTCAGGTGAGATCTCAGTTGATATCTCAGGTGAGATCTCAGTTGACATCTCATGTCAAAATCTCATGTGACTAAAAACGATGTAAAAATAACAAAATTACTTAACAATTTTCTTCTACAGTCATTTAAATGTATTATATAGGTTATATCTTTCCAATGAAACTTTTAAATGCAATAAAATACAAGAATTTTAAGCAAATTTTCGCTTTTGAAATTTTCGTCTGAAATTTTTTTTCTAAGTTTTTACATGAGAAATCAGGTGAGATCTCATGTAAGTTATTGAAAAAAATTGTTGAGAAAAATTTTCGACAAATTTATTTAAAATTCATGTGTATTATTATGTCTGAATGTTTTATTGGAAATTTATAATCTATATCATACATTGAAATCGTTGAAAAAGATCATTTTGAAGTAATTTCGATATTTTTTCGGAATTTTTAGTCACATGAGATTTTGGCATGAGATCTCACCTGACATCTCACCTGAGATCTCACGTGAGATTTTTTGGTGAGGCTGAAACTGTTTATATTGCACATTGTTATCAAATCACTTTCAGATTTAATAAACGATGAAAAAGTAAAAATAAAAACATTACTGTTAACCTGCACTTTTATGTGCAAATCCATTATCTGTTATTGCATTAGAATCATCAGATTGGATTTCATCTAAGTTCGATTCACATTCATTAAAATCTTCTTTTTCACAAGTTATAATATCGAAGTGTTCTTGTACAGTTTCACAGTCTTCGTCATGACAAGCTGGTTCAAGCTCAACTATATTTGTTGACATAGAACTGTTAATATATTCACTGTCTTCGCACATTTTGTGATCTGCTTGAACATTTAAATTTTCATTCACTTCATTGTTTTCGTGAACTACATTTGATTTTTCAACCTTGCAACCTTGTTTTGGTTTCTTTCTATGAGTGGCAAATTTCTTTTTAAATTTTCCTTCGTTAAATCTCGTTGAGTCTGCAAAAAAATATAATTAAATTTTGTTAATATATATTAACAGCTTCTTTGCGTTTACAATTCTCAGATTGATCTATAAGAGATGGAACAGCATTCTTTAATAATCTTGGTACTTTATTAGTTATATCATAACCTGTAAACATAATTCTTTTACATTACATGAATAAAATTTTAAACCTTTTCTTAATATCATAAAAAACTCACCTGCCAAACAATAATCCTCTGGCTTAAAATGTTTTGAACAAACAATTAAGTTTTGATTACAATCTTCTATATTCTTTCTTAACCACTCAGCTCGTTTATCCACATTTTCTATTTTTCCAAACTCATTTAATCGTGTAATCATAACTCCGCTTTTTGAAGTGCATGGAAATTTAATTCTGGATTTTTATCCATTCTGGAGCAACAGTCTTTCACACAACATTTATTTCTACACTTAGTTTTACGCGGGTTATCTACAAACTCCATTTCCGAACGGTTCACAACAGTTTTACAATGCAATTAACAAATTTTTTTAGGCTACTAAACTGTACACAATAATCTCTCAATTATTTTAAAAGCAAAATACTATTGTTTTTGTATGTAAAACCGTTGACAGGCATACAGTCACATTCGCCATTGTTATTAGTTCGTGATGCGACCACCAGGTCTCGCATGATAATTTTATACTCCCAATATTCGCGCACCCCATGACCGACACTTTGTCTATGATTAATCAATAATATAGAATACCTTTTATACCAATTTTCTGAATGCAAAATGCCTGTTAAGATCCCGGCGCTCTAAGGGTTAATGAATATTTCATAAACATTTCCCTATAATCTTTGATAAAATATTTCTATACATTTTATGAAAGATTTCAGTTTAGCGACTTCCGAATAAATATTTATTAAGCCATTTGTGACATGGCAAATTGCCACGCACAAGAATCTCTCTTTATTTACTTGAGTATACAGCGTCTGAGTCTCGGTGAGAAGTCAGAGCTAGTAAATAAGAATGTACATTTTTTCTACGGTGACCTCTTAAAGGCCATAGCTATACACTCCGAATACGCGAGAATCCTGCAAGCATTGTCCAAATTAGCTTAACAACTATAGAGGTTATGGAACACTGTCTCTTGCATGACTTCCGTATGCTGAAAGAAGATACCCTTTGTCGTCTCTCGAGAAATCTTAGAAGGTCCACCTTAGAGTAATCTACTAAGAAGTCCATTTCCTAGAGGAAAATCGTCGTCGTCGCCGGCTGTCCAAGAAACACTCGATACATATCGAGGGAGCACCGTAAAGGTTGCCGCAATAAATCGCACGCTACATAGACACGGCGAGCTCATACGGGCGATGGGAAGCGCACGCGAGACTTCTCGGCGAGTCGTGAGCGGAGCAGTAGGTTTCGAGGCAGACAGCAAGCGTCTAGCTGATCTCCAAAGGTTCTGCCTTGCTGTATTTTCCTCATAGTAGGCAGCTCTAGGGAGACAACTATTAGTAGCGAGGGGTTTTGGAATTGATGGGTAATGCGTAAATTAATAAAAGTTAAATAAATTAATAAAAGAAATGTCAAATCTACGATAAAAAAATTATTTTTATGTTGTTTAAGACAAATTAAATTTGTTCTTAAAACACTTTTTTCATTACTTGAATTTTCAGTAGGTCGACAGAATTCATTTATTGTAGTAGTGTTTAAACTATTAAATCTTGACATTAGAATGTTATAAAATCATTAAACAAATGTTAAGTATGTATGGTATTGTTTTTCTTTTTGAATGTGAAGAAATAATACAAATTAAAAGCTTACCTTTAACAAGGTATTTAATGGCAAAGTATGTTTAGCGATTTTTATTAATTTATAATTTGAAATTTTAATTCTTTTTCTTATTTAATTCCATTTTTTTTAATGTTCATGTTTTACTTTTGATTTACAGATTTTATATTATTTCTTTGAAAGCTCGGCCTTAGAATGTTATGAAATCATAAAACAAATGTCAATTATATTATGGGGCTCATGTAATAACATTATGGGGTATACATTATTAAGGGACTTACATAAGATAGAAATAATACAAATTAGAAGCTTACCTTTAAAAAGGTATATCAAGGGCAAGTATGCTTAGCGATTTTTATTAATTTATAATTTAAAATTTCAATTGTTTCTCATTTATTTCCACTTTAAAAAAATGTTCATAAACAAATATTCATATTTTACTATTATCAGATTTTATATTATTTATTTCTTTGAAAGCTCGGTCTTAGAATGTCATGAAATCATAAAACAAATGTCAATTATATGCGGTAAACATAAAAACATAATATATATAATAGAATCGTCCCTTTCTTAAATCTGTCTGTTGATAATTAAATTAAAAACAATTTATTGTTATAATATTGTACATCGAACCGCTACTTGTTTTGTGCAAGTATATTTTTTGAATCAGTCTATGAATCTCTTTAAATTAGGCAAAAATACAAACGTATAAACCTAAATATTCCTCATCAGTGGAAATCAAATGAAATAAATGAAATCGGGACACGAATACAGTAAAAAATCAGGTGTATACTGTCTCAAAAGGCTCGTATAATAACCAAATTTGTACTTGATAAAACGTTCTGAATGAGTGTTGCTTTGCAGCACCCGGTGTTGGAGGTAGCGATTCAAATTTGTACATTCTTTTTATTGTTGATTTTCGGAAATGTAAGAATCTTAGTTCTTTTAATATTTTTGGCTTTTTTTGTACTATATAATGCTGCTATTATTTTATTCCCGCAATTATCGATCTCCGATTAACTCGCATTCAATGTCATACAATGTCATCTAATAAAACTTGAATTAATTTCTTTCTCCCTTGCTAATAAAAACAAGATTTTGTATTACAACCTGTGAAGGCGTGTAAGAAAAAAATGTATTTCTTTAATTCATCATACTTGAAAGAATGATTGCAAAATATATCTGTTGATCAGTTTTTCCTCTATTTGGTTTTCTCAAATAAATATTTAAAGGTAACGGAGCTAATTTTATTAATAAAACTAAAAGGTCAACATCTTCGCCAATAAATTACAACGTTATTATCATTAGTCTTACAGTCAATAGCTGTTCTAATAATAAGAACATCAGCATCTTCCTCAGCGATTTTTGTTATACATCCTACTTTACTAAATTCTGCGCATAATAACTCAATTAAATTTTCCTTATTTTTGTCACTTTATCTAGTTTTATCTAACTTTCTCCTATGAAAATTTTATTTTTGTACTTGAATCAAAATTCAGATCCGTCCCTAAATTTTTTTGTTGACGACATAAGCGCTCAGTAAATTTTGTACCTGTTTTTGAATAACCATCGAAAACAATGTAGCAAATGCTTGTATAGTACATTAAAACGTATGTGACGTATTCTTGTAAAATTGCGCTAATGGTCTCATTAATATGCCATACTACTCGGTGTATAGAAGGAATCCGCCATCGATCACATAATAGTACATTATGCAACAAGGGAGTAAAGTCGCAGATTTACTCCTGTGTTGCATATAGTGCTTTACTCACATCTCAATTTTGTTTATATATATATATATATATATATATATATATAAATATATATATATATATTTATTAAGATTTCAAAAAGGCATCAAATCCAGCGTCAATTTGAAATAATCAACGGACAGTTTAATGCCGTTTGAACATAGACACTTATGTTATGTATATATATATACATATAAATAAATAAATAAATATATATATATATAAACTTCAACAGCATGGTTTATAGAGCCCGAAGTGCCCGTGATTTATAGATACGCAAATATATATATATATATATATATATATATATATGTAATGTATATACATAGATAGATAGATAGATAGATAGAGTTTATTATTGTATCAATCAAGTACAAATAAAATACATTGGTCAAATATTAACGCCTATTGCATAGGTCGAAGACTTTCTTTATATTGCGATAAATAG
>JAPYZA010009484.1:0-22067 GCA_030522685.1 Eupelmus azureus | reverse complement strand
TTTAGACAAAAATCTCATCACCTTCATCTATTCACAGATCGATATCCCTGGAACCAGAGCAACTAAGGCACTCGGGCAAAGTCGCCCTGACGATCGCTTCTTACGAGGGCGAGCCGCGCACACCAACGCGGCTCGAGTTCCTACCGCCTCGTCAGCTGTCACGCTCGAGCTCTAAGGCATCGAGCAGTGATGCATCCAGCTCTAACACACCAGCTATCGAAGAACCCACGGAGCCGATCGGTTCCAGGTTACAGAACGAGCTGGTCGCCACCCTTAAGAGGTCTAACCTTAAGAAGAGGAACGACTTAACTGCCGTGAGTATCGAAGCGTCTGTTTTGTTTGTATTTTATTTCAGATGGATCTTGTTAAAACTTTTATTAGTTTATTTTTTTAAGTTTTGATTATATTAAAGAATTTGTATTATTCGGTAGTTATTAAATTTGAATTTGATAATCTTTTATTGATCCCATCTAGTTAAGCTGAAAAAGAAAAAAGTAGTTAATTAATTTTATATCATTAATAAAAAAATTATTATTGGTGTTTTTATTTATAAGTAAATTAGGGAAAAATGAATTAACGTTTTCCTTGTTTGCAACTAAATTAACGAGATCGGCAAAGGATTTTTAAACTTTTTTTGAGTTTTAGAAACGGTTCATGCATGATATTTTTATATATCTACCCTATAAATTCTTTTGTGTTCTTCTGTAATTTTTGAGTTAAAATTTTATTCACGAAATTATAAATTTAATTAAAACTACGTATGTTAAATTTAATTATTCTATTTAAAAACGAACAGTAAATATATCTGTTTGCAATTTTGATATGATATAAAAGCCGTATTCTCTATACTTATACCTTTATTTACTTTAGAACTTACAGTTGCAGGACAATGGAAACACAAGTGCTTCTGAAGACATTAAACAAACATCTACAGCACCAGATCAACCAAAAGAAGAAAATAAAATTTCGAATGACGATAATAAACAAAGTTTTTCCGAACAAAAAACGGAAAAAGAAGAAAATGGAGTTGCAAACGGAAATGTTAAACAAACAGATCAAGAACAACCAAAAGAAGTTAGTGAAACCTCGAATGGCAATGTCAAGCAATTGGCTATAGAACTTACCAAAAAAATAACATTTAGAATAAACCCAGAGAATGGCGAACACATCTGCGATAAAAAAGTGTGATTTGTATTACTTTTATACAAATTCATATTGTTATTTATTTTTTTAATTCTGTTACGTTTTTGTTCCTCGCAATAGTTAGTTCTACAGAATTGTAAACTTTATTTGACGTTTTAACTTGTGTTGTATTTAACTTTATTTTGAATCTAAAATATTCAATACTGTTGTCATAATAAATGCGTATTCAAAAGTTTAGCTAATTTAAAGAAAACAAATAAATAATAAAATATTTGTTACATACAACTAGTTATTAAATGATCTCTTATTATTTGTTTATAACAAATACTAATATTAAAACATACCCATTTGATAATGTAACCTTAAATCATTGGAATACTTCAGAAAATATACTTTTTCGAAGTTGTACAATCAAGAAAACAGTGTGTTTACTAGAGCAAAACTTGTATTATGAAATTTCTTGCAATATGAGATAAACACTTCTTAATCTTATCTTCTTGATCTGTTAACATTATCACTTGTCACGTACCGTTTCGTGCCCATTATATTTTATTTTATGTAAGTAACTTGACCAAATTAAAAGATAAATTTACGAAATATATAAATTCACATGACTTTATAAAACATCAATTTAGGCACAAAATGGTAAGACTAAAAATGAAAAAAAATAAATAGCTATTTAATAGTTTAATATATTAATAGATAGATAAATACTTTATGGTGTAGTATTATAATATAATATATAATATAATATATAATCATAAAATCTAGATCATCATCATTTTTGTGACAACTGTTACACTCTAATAAAGGAATACGCTTATTGCGTTAAAACTACTTTCCCAAAAAATTTTATATCAAATTGTATTTTATTTAAAGTATTGTATACTATGAAAAAAGAAAATTATGTTTAAATTTATTATTAGTATAAAGTGCAGGTTAAAATTTTTATTTATTAATAAGAACGACATTAAAACATAAAAACATTTATAAAAGTAAGCATTCTTTATAAAATCGACGAATTAGCTGAAAATTTGCAAATATTTAATTGTTTGTTTACAAATTAATATTATCCAATACATTACCTATATATATCTTCCATAGTTGTCAAATTATTACAAAAATAAAAAAATTTCTCTTCAAAAAATTTGACCCTACGAACTACTTTACTCAGTAGGCTTGTACTTTACCGAGTGAGCTATTGTTTTGATAAAGTAGTCAAAGTAAATTTAGGTAAAATATACTGCGAGTCACAGAGTTGTATGCATATAACAACCTAAATTTAATGGTAATATTAATAAAACAGCAATACTCTTTTCGTACTCACCATCAGTCGGTAGTAAAGCAGAAGCCTGTCGTGCAAAAGTTTGTGGGATCAAAACTTCTCCTCAAAATTTTTTATATATTTTATATATTATATTTTTTTAATAATAATATTTTTATACCACTCTAACTTCAAAATCATAACTTTAAGATGATTTTTCGGCTCTCGTGGTATAAAATATGGTTCGATTCCTCGCTTCGCTCCGGCGAAAAACGTCTCACAAGGCAAATAACCACCTTCCACACCCGTATCGATATGTACTATTTTATAACTAGATTTATTTTATAAAAAATAATAAAATGAACAATGTATTGGAGAATTTAACTTTGTACGTATATTGCCTACACATTCGATATTATACATGTCACATTTCAAAGATTATTATTTCTGGTATCTCTCAAAGAATTTTTGTTCTAACCACCAAAATGGTACCTTTCACATTTAAAACTTTTCTATTATATCGTTTTTATTCTTGTCATCGGTTGTCACGACCCTTAATATTTTTCTATTTAGTAATTGTGGGTTATTATGTTATAGTCCATGTCCGACACACTTTTAAAGGTAACTGAAATTACTCTCAAAGTAATTATGAATGCATTTCGCTGTAGGTGATGTCTTATTGGCCTTTTAGACATATTTTATAGGCACCATTCCTCGTAGCTGATTATATATTATTAAAATAATAAAAGGAGAGCTAAAATATACAAAGATATATACAAAGAAATCTAGAACCAGTTAAAAAGAAAATATTGAATTTTTATTTCGTAAATGATTTTATGACTTAAATTAAATGATGAATAACACTCTACAATAAATTGAGCCCAAATAAGGTGTTTATAATTTTTATTAATTTTAATAAATCATACACAAATCGTACTCCAATACACATCTGTGAGACAGAATTATAGCTATTTTAAAATAAAAATTGTAGACTAAATATTCGATTAAAAAGAGCCTACGTAATCAATAACCAATGCCTCACTTGCTGATTACATTAGATTAATCATATTTTCTGATTTCATATACAATTAAATATTTATCATCATCTTTTGCGAATATAACCTATTAAAATTGTTCCATTTACAAAATTTCATATTGGAAACGATTACACGGAATAAAAGATTAAGTAACTGCTTCAAATTGATTAAAGATCAATATTATAAATATATTATAAATAATACTATATGATATAATAAAAACAGAAGAACAAAAAGAAATAGTTTTATGTTTGGTTATCTTCTTTTATCATATCGGATGCTTTTTCGGCAATCATAATTATTGGTGCATTAGTGTTTCCTCTAGGTACAGTAGGTATGATGGAACCATCTACGACTCTTAAACTTTTTATTCCATAGACACGTAATCTCGGATCAACTACAGCTTCAGGATCACTTTGTGGACCCATTTTACAAGTACCTACTGGATGGTAACCAGATTGTCCAAAATTTTTAACTAGGCACTCATAGTATTTTATCTGATTAAAGACGAACCTTATACAACCCGGAAATGGTGGTCTAAAGAAAACAAAACCTGAATCCTTAAAAGCTTTGGTTTTCAAAACTTTCATTTCAATAAGACATGCTTCAGCCAAAGTTCGAACATCTTGGGGATCCGTTAAGTAATTTCCATATATCAATGGATCTCCTCGCACTGGATCAGTTTTATTCAAAGTAATGTAACCACGGCTTTTTGTTGCTACTAATTGCATAGCTGTAGCTAATCCATCTGCATAAGGAAATAAAGGATATATAGATACAATGCCTAGAACTGCTGGATCTAACATAACATTTGTGTAAACTACTTGAACATCAGGAAGTCCTTCACGTTTCTCTTGAGATGTTTTCAAATGTACAATTATATTAGCAACGCCATTATTCGCTAACGGACCCGTGCGATTAAGCTCCCATGAGTCAGCATCTTTAATTTTGCTTTTAGAAAATCCAAAGTTTTCGTGTTTTGTGAATATAATTTTTGGTGGTGCAAAGGCCACGTGGTCGTGATAATTTTTACCTACCGACAACTCTTGAATAACATCAATATTAGCTTCGCGGAGATCTTTGGCAGGACCGATTCCAGAAAGCATTAAAAGTTTCGGAGAGTTAACAACACCAGCACAGATAATTACTTCTTTATTTGCATAAACTTTGATAATCTTATTATATGAAGTTATATATTCTACTCCAGTAGCACGTTTTGTATTTGTATCAATAATAATTTTTATTACTTCAGAATTAGATCTGACCGTGAGATTTGGCCTGCTACCTCGAATGGGTCTTATGAATGCACTATTCGTACTTTCTCGAGTTCCGTTATTTATTGTATATTGAAATCTATGGACACCAATTTGATTCCCACTGTTAGGATCACGTTCTGGCATTCCATATTCTTTCCAAGCATCAAGCATTGTTTTAGATTCTTTAGTATAATTTTCTATTGATAAGCTTAAATATCCACCAGTAGCATGATATTGACGATCATCAGGATGAAGTTCCTGAAAAAAAATTACAAAATCATAATTATGTTCTTCTCGTATTAAGACAATAATTTTAAAACAAATAATAAATTTCAGAATTCTTATTTATTTGAGGTTTGTATCATCAGAATAGAATTGAAAGCGCTAAATCTATTTATTTAATTAAGATATTGTATAGAAAATTTCTAAAAAATTGTTACATAATGTTTCAAACCTATTCCTATTTACTATGTTTAATTTATACTTACTTCTGGATTAGTCAGATCTTCAGATTTTTTAAAATATGGTAAAACTTCATCCCAACTCCATCCTACGTTACCAGCATCCGCCCAGTCATCATAATCCTGCTTATTTCCCCGAATATAGTACATATTATTAATGGTACTAGATCCACCCATGACTTTTCCAGCAGCCAGTCTACACGGTCTTGTCCCGTTAATTTTACATATTACTGGTTCAAAGTTTAAGGGATAAGCATAATCAATACTACTTCGATGCAATACTGGTTGCAATCCCGGTATGTCAGCGATTGTCGGTTCTTCATCCCCTGCTTCTAATAGTAATACCTAGAACATATATTGTGAAAAATGTATAAATTTGAAATCGATTAAGTAATTTTTTAGTGTTACAAGTATCAAAAATTACCTTCCAATCTTTCTCCTCGCTTAAACGATTTGCTACGACGCAACCGGCGCTTCCTGCACCGACAACTATAAAATCATACACATTATCGTGTTCTTCCACATTATTGTACTTATGATCTACCGAACTACCAAATTTTAGAGTTATGATAGTCAAATAGATCAAAAACGGTTGATGGCAAGTTATGAAATATCCATTATTGAAACATAAAGGACCTAATAATGAATCATTGTAAGGCGTCCAAACCATTTTTTCGTTAAACTTATTTATTCTTTATTAATTATTTACTCTGAAAACAAGATACAAAAAATAAAATATAATTTTTTATTTGATTATCTAATTTATGTTGAATAGTATTTTCTTAAACAATTTATTTTTTTACATTTGATTTTACTTGTAAACTTTGATATACAAAATATAACAACTTATTTCACGAAAATATACTTAAATTGATTACTACTTATATTAATGTAACAATACTGAGGAAGTTCTATAAAAGGAAGAATAAATCAAAACTTTGAGTGATAAGGCGCCTGAAATAGTAATTGAAAATAGCAAAAGTATTGATTTCAAGTACACAAAACAATTATAATTTATTTTGATTGTTATTATTCAAATCAGGTACATTTAGGGCCATTATAGAAGTGCGTGATGAAAAAAATACAAACAGTGTAAAGATGAAAATTAAATATTTTATCTTCTACTACTGTATTTAAATTTCATATTTAAATACTGTTTATTTATGTATTTTTATAAGAATAGTTAGTGTAATAAACAAATTCACGATTGAAGCAGACATTATACTATATTATTATTATATTATTATTGTCAGTATACTGTTTGGGTCCCAGTCACGATAATAGGTAGTCTGATCAGAACCTGATCTTTTTTATTTTTTTTTTTTTTTTTATCAAAATGAAAAAAAAAAAATAGTACAAAAGTATTAAAATTATAATCTACATAGATTGACTGGATACATTTTTCTTAGATTAGTTAAAAGAAGTTGAATAATTCGTTTTAAAAATTAGTAAATATTAAAAATTCATAGAAAAGTCATCCAAAATATCATATAAAACGGGCAATATTAAATTTTCGTTATTTATCATAAAAATTAATCTTTTTATTATTTATTAAAATATACAAATTTTCAATGAAAAATTCAATATCATAAGTAAATCTACTTCAAATCAATTTTAAATTGTCCTCGATTTTAATGCAAGTTTTCTAGATCTGGATCAAAAATAAGGATTAAGAATAACATTGTACTATCACCGGGTGTAATGGTATATGTTAGCCAACTAACTAGGTAACGAGTTAGCCAGTCCAGAGTATGGACTAATACGGCTGTTTTAGCCCTGTGGTGTGTTAGATAAAAACCTTAGTAACCATTGGTAACTTTAGAATCTAATGAGAACATAATTTCAGAATAGTATACCTATAGTATGGCTAAAGCTGCACTTCACTTATGGTTTCGAATCAATCAGGCATTGTGATCACACGAGGTCTTAAAACTCCACTCACTTCTTCCAAATTATACTATTGTGTATCAAAGATCTAAAGTTGGCTTTTCTTTAAGCAAGTATAAAATTTGCACCTAAAGTCAAATACCAACTAGCACTGGCTGAAGATGACTGAGTTTGCGAGCCGAAGGTAAGGTATATATATACAGAGAGAGAGAGAGAGAGAGAGAGAGAGAGAGAGAGAGAGAGAGAGAGAGAGAGAGAGAGAGAGAAAGAGAGAGAGAGAGAGAGAGAGAGAGAGAGAGAGAGAGAGAGAGAGAGAGAAAGAGAGAGAGAGAGAGAGAGAGATAGTAAGCTAGCGTTAAAGCTTTTCAGTTATCGACAAATAGAAAATTCGTAAATATGATACAAAAAATATATTCAAATAACAATTCAAACATATCTGTAAAAAAATATTTTTATATATTAACATTATCGTCTATATAATCAAATATTTATGAAAAATTATTATTAAGTATTTTCACAGTTTTGCAATATTAATACTTCAAATAAATTAATTTCGGAAATTGAAAACTGTGAATTCATAACTTATTAGATATTAAAATTTTAAAAGTATAAAAAATAACTTCTACTATTAACACAAATATATTAAAAAAATATTTGAAGGAAAATAATGAAATGGATAAATTTAAGATAAATTAAGTAAATAATATATAGATTTTTTCTTTTATTATATACAAAGAAAATATACAGTTCTTTAAACATGTACTTTAAATAATAATAAGACTTTGTTTATACGATGACATTTATAATATTAAATAATCAGACGCATCGCCACAAATAGCATCGCTTACATTTCAGTAATTACTCTATTTGTATTTTTTCAATTTAGCAATCGATCGAGTTACATTTCTTGCCACCTGCAGGTGCATTAAAAGACGCCATAAGAAGTATCTATACGTTGGAATAAAAATAATCTTTCTACATTATTTCATTGGAAAATGAAAACGATTTTTAAAGCATTCATAGAAATATTCCGAGGAACTTTTATAAAATATTTCAAGGAAAAGCAATATTGTACTGAAGTCATCTCCCGTAGATTTCTATAATAATCTTTCAAGATTCAAGAAACTAACTATTTATTTTAAACATCTAAAGAACTATTCCCGTAATATTTCGAAAAGCTTAAATCGAATAGTTTCTACAAGAATATTCCACAAAAAAAAATGCTAAAATATATCCTTAATATTTCATTGCGAGTTTAAAAGATTTTTTAAGCAGCACACCGAAATCTTCCATAAATGTTCGCAAAGTATTAGTTTAAAATACGTTATCTTTATTTTGTAACAATCTTTGCAAAAGCTTATTGAAATATTCCCTGAGTATTTAAAATTAATTAATTCGTTTAAAATTCCCTTCTTCATTCTTCTTTTTATATTACTTATTATTTATAACTATTTAAATTAAAAATATCAACTTTATGTTAATATGAAAATTTTCAAAAATCGGGTATTACTCGGGTACAAACCTTCATATGAGATTTACATTACTTTTTTGCTCCTGTATTGAAAACTACTACTATTGTTTTTTACATGATTGCAATATTTTTACCCTAAAGGGTTTACAAAAATTAATTTACACCACTATATTATAAATAAATACCTACACTATTACAAAAAATATAATTTTTAATTTAACAACCTGTCATTGACAATTCAACAAGAAAAATTAATATAGAAATCACGTTTCCGATAAACAATAAAAATAATAATTGTACCTTATTATCAAGAGATACTGTTTGATTACGTGAATCAAACATAGCTGCTTTGTATTCCCACAATTTAGGTATACCTGATTCCATAATTTGTAACATTTTCCAATCGAACTTTTCAGCAAACGGTGATGCTTTTTCGTACATAAATGATGCAAAATCTTGACTGATTGCAGGCGATATTACTTTCATAGACGGTATATGATTTCTATTCGTGAGATTTGCTATATAATATTTTGCATAAAAACTAGATGCTATGCATATGCGATCCTTTTTCTTTTTTAAAACTCCTAAGCATTCTTTTGGATGATTAATTTTGATACTATTTAGCTTGATCTTTTGAATAATATCATCACTATTATCATCATCTTTATTTTCAAAGTATACTTTATTTATGTATAATGGTAAAGAAGATTTAAATATCTGATTAAAAGAATTGAATGACACATCACGATTTATTATTATTTTATTATCTTTTATGATCGCAACGGTATTGGATGAATAATTTATGGATACAATAGCAACGCTTAGAAAGATAAATCTTTCAACTAATTTACTTGGTACTTTCTCTACGGGAACACCCAACAAATTTTGAAAAACGTAAAAAGGTGTCCATTTTGATGAACTGAACTTGAAGATTTTCGCTACAAAAGTTAAACTTAATATAATAGCAGCTGAAAAGCATAAATACATTAATTTGTTTAATAAGTTAATAACTTTTGTTTCATATAAGGTAGGTACTACGAATACTAATTGATCCTCGAACATCATTCTACCAAACAATATATTTTTCAAAGCAGGAGACGGACTTAAACGGTTTCGTACAATTGATATTGGTGATATATTAATATTATTATTTTTTAAGTTTTTAAATATAATTACAAACAAGTTTGGATCATTATCATGAATAAAATTTATTGTATAATTTAACACTTCAGATAATTTAATAATATATTCAAAATAGGAACCACCTATAATTTTCTGAGAATTTTTTGCAGCTATTGCAAATGGAGCCACGTCAATAAAAACAGTATGTATTACATAGCTGTTCATATTTTGAAGTTTATCAGTAAAAAGATTTTTTCTAGAATATGTATGATCTAGATGATGAACTTTAGTAAAAGGATTATAATCGTGTATCGTAAAATCACCTTTACTATTTATATTTATAATGAGAAAATCTAGAAATTTTAACGTCCAAGCATGAAGTAATAAATTATATAATTCGTCTGTTAATAAAGAAGAAGTACTTAAAATTATAACTAAACATTTCGGTCTAGGTTGAAATTGAGAAAGTTCGCCAAGAAAATTAAGAGTTTCTCTGATTTCTTGCAAATAGAAATCATATTTGGCTTTTAAAATTACATATAAGTTTATGTTCCTTGGATTTTTTAATGCAGGCATGTTTATTAATCTTTTATCGCCCGCAATTTTAACTGCAACAGTGTCAATCACAACAGATGGAACTCTATTAATTATTTTTTCACAAATGAAACTTATTCGAGGTGAATTTAAATAACTTTTTTTATTAGTAAATATAGTTACTTGATGAATTTCAAATTCAGTGATCTTATTAACAACTGAATCAAAGAACTCAGCATTTAACCCAAGTAAAAAATTATTTAAATAAACTATACAGTGTATCGTCCAATGCCAAGTAAACATTTGTAATAAACTATTTTTATTTAATTTGAGACATACCTTTTTGAAACTTGTTCTAGACTTTTTGTATTATATACTTATTATTGATAACTGGATTCCTTTGAAATTTTTAATTATCATGATAATGTTGATAGTAATGGGTTCATAAAATTTGTATCTATTTAACATTCGTTAGAATAATTGAATTACTTTACTTTCTTTGATGACTTGATCAATTTCATTGATTAATAACGAAACAATTATGCAGATGATTACGCTACGACGTATTTTCTGAAAGAATTACCATCTCCTATAGCTTGGCCTAGCGTGTTCACTTTAGGTATTTTACGAATGAATATTTAACAGTAATTTTAAAAATGCATTTGTATTATGGACTGAGGGAAAATACTATAAATATAGTTTAGTTATTTTTAGTTAAATTTACACATATAATTGGCCAGGTAACTGAGCATGTCGATAGTTTTTTTAATTTTTGAGGCTGTAATCGTTTTTTTTTTTGTATGATTGTAATTTCAATATTTCTCTTTTGACAAAAATCAAAAAAATTCTAATTTTTCTAAATATATATTACATATATATTACAAAAGCCAAGTAATTTTCAATAAACATTTTTCTATAATTATCTTTTGGTATGTCTTTTTGTTAAAAGAAAAACATCGAATTTACTATCACAAGCACATAACCATATATCTAAAAAAATTATCAAAACAATCGATATGCTCACTTAGGCCAATTGTTTTCTATAGTACTTTTGAAAATATACATTAGTTTTACGCGTACATATTTTATATATAAAATATATATTTATATTGTTTATAAAATATATTTAATATAAATAAAAACATTATCTTTTTTAAGTGGATGTTTAGAAAAATTCCACGAAGTTTTCAATTCTTCTGTCAAAAATATATGACTACCAAATTTTTTAGTACAACCAACAATACATTTTGTACAAATCTCTTAAATATCTTATAAATTAATTTTCACTTTATCAACTTTTCTCCCTTGCATCAACGTTTGAGTTTTATTCCTTCTATGTCAAAATATACTATTTTATAGTTATGCTTCATTTTTTTTTCATGATCAAGCATTATACAGTATCAAAATTAACATAAACATATTTTTTAAGTTTAAACTTGCCTCCAGAAAGCATGTGACCTTAGTAAATAACTCTCAACCGCTTACAGAGGGTCCAGGGACAGTGTGGCAGATGTATCCACCATTTATTGGAGGAAACAATATATATAGATATATACATGTGTATACGTATGTATATATATGTATAATACATATTGTTTCCTCCTATAAATGGCGGAACCAATTAGCGAGAGGTATATAGACACTTCTGCCACACTGTCCCTGGACCCACTGTAATCTGCTGTAACATCAGAGACACCTGGTGGGCATTTAAGGAGTTAATACTCTTTTGACGTAATATTTCAGAGTTCTGACAGTATATAGTCATCGCGTCAGAAAAACAACAGCGAAATTCAAATACGTAGCTACACCCTGTTTATTGACACAAAAGTATGCAATGTTATTAAAATTTTTACTATTTTTAACAGTTTATTATTTTATTAAGTATCATTCATTAAGTTATAAACTTGCAACTTTATGGTAAAAATTTAATTTTACTAAAAAAATTGTATTCAAGTATTACATACAAAACTATATTTAATTTTTAGTCACTAAGTTATTTAAACAAGTACAAACAAAATTAGTATAAAAAATTGTTAAACAACTTTTATTGTTTAAATTTATGTACAATTCCGTATCCTTTACACATGCGCACAATTCTAAATTTTTCTCACAATAGTTCCTTCATTTTCAAACAATGCCTCCACTTTGATTATCACAAGAATCAATTGCACTGGCCTTCGTGCTGATTGCACCATTCAGGTGCAACAGCTTCTGGAGATATCCTTCTTTGTCTCAGTCGCTCGATCTGAGCCTGCAATCTAGGTTCTGCTTCAGCAGTGGTAATCTTTGATGGATCGCTCCATAATCTTTCTCCGACTGCAGCTGTCCTCGGCCATACTCGAGCATCCAAATTTCCACCACTTACGTACTCGCCCCACATGCAGGCTTCACCTCCTAATACTCCAGGCTGAAATTAAGTGAAAATTATTTTATTTATTTGTATTATTATTTATAATTTCTTAATTTTTTCGTTGAAGTTGAATTTTTAAGAGTACACTCTGATAATTATATAAACTATTTAAAACCATAATAAATATTAACAAAAGATTTAATTACGTTTTGTGGTATGTGATTTTTGTAAACTTCTCGCCAAGTATGATATTTAGTAATACCCCAAAAACCATGGTCCAGGTACCAAGCATCCTTAGTAGATATTATAATCTTATAACCAAGATCGAGAAGTTTCTTATTTAGATCCTTGTCAGCCTCAACCCATGTTTGTACAACAAAATTGTTTTTATTTAAATATTTTTCAATATGCTCCGGTGAAGTCAATAACGAACTCCATACAATAACTTTATCAGTACTTTTATCTTCAGTTTCTTTGTTCAATATTTCAAGCTGTTTATTGTGAACATCAGACCAGATTTTCAAAAAGTCTTCAGTATTGCGCCCCAGTTGCAGTTTTGCCATACCTTCTACTACTTCCTCCGTGGCATTCCAGCAATTAATAAAAAGCTTAAAAAGATTGATAGAAAGATTTTTAATTATTCATTATGACTTCCCAATAAAATGTTTATATGTAATATTAATATATTCTCTCATATTGAGTGTAAGATTATTTCTGGTTTTATACCTCATCTCCACCAAGATGCATCATTCCATTTCTACCAAAAGTCTTCAAAAGTTCCTTATAGATTCTAGTGAGAGCATTAAATGTATTTGGATTGACTGGATTCAATTGGCCACAAGGTGGTTGTATGCAGAAATCACGCCAAGGCTGTTGATTCACGCAAACAGCCAGATTACCCAAACCTTCAGACTCTCCCCATTCCCAGCCAGCTCCAGCATGAGATGGTGAATCAATTTCTAAAATGATTCTGACACCCCTTGACTTAGCATACTTAACTATCATCTGCATCTCTTCAAAGCTGTAGATTTGATCTGGACCATAGGCTCCAAATCTGAAAGACAAATATGAATTTAAAGTATTTACTGTAAGTAAACTTATCGTTTTGTTTTTTTATTACTCTATTTAGGAAATAAACTTGATCAATTTTAATATTCTTCTAAATAAATTGTAACAATATAATACAATTTTTAAGAGAATGTTAAGAAAATATTTTCAGAAAATGATCACTTACATGGACATCAATGGCAGACTTTTGATTTCAAGAGGAAAACTTTGACTGTCTGTGGCATGCCAATGCAATACGTTCATCTTAACAGAAGCTAGTCCATCAATCGTACGCAGAATATCGGGAACAGAAAGAAAGTTTCTTCCTGTATCTATGAGTAATCCGCGATGCTGGAAGACCGGCTTATCACGAATCATCGCCGAATCTAGGATCACGAGCTGATTGGTGCCATTTAATACTGGTGCAGGTGCTATCAGCTGCGATAGAGTTTCCAAACCATGCCGAGCTCCGTAAACAGTTTGCGCTGAGATGATAACTGATGCATCAGATCCTGCAATAAGATTATCTTTTATTGTAAAGATATTATTGCACAAAGCTTTATAATCTATTTTATTATCAATAAAAATACAACTCTAATATCATATTTCGATTAATGTTTTTATAAGAGGTCAATTGAGTTTATTTTATTGCCAATAAAATAAACATTTGGTTCGTGGAGATCGACTGAGTCCTTATTTCTCACCTTAAATATATTTATAATACTTTATTTATTTTTTATCCGTTGAAAATTAAAATTACCTGTGTTTGATATTTCTAACTCGTAGCCTTCATTAGTCTCCCAATCGAGATCCAAACTTGAAGATTCGACTTTTAAATGAACAACCACCTTTCTGTCGACTGGCTGGCAATCTGGGCCGCAAGTCGCTTGAACATTTGTCACAAATCTTTCGATCGCTTCCGATATGAAGTACCGCGCAGGCTCCGCAAGATCATTGATTTTCAAAAATTGAAAATTCCGTGGGTTGATCGCATGGTACTAAAAAAATAAACATAACAAATTTTACTCTTAGTTCTTAACGTAAAAGATCACGTTATACGATATTGAAAAAATTTTTAAAAACATTTCATTTAGTAATTCTGAGATCTTTTCCACAGACATTTTCTACCAATTTTCTTTAGCTTTCTACAAACGCTTTCAAAGGAACACAATCAGTACAATAATATAACAAAAGAAAAAAACAATAGGCTCAACTAGACGTTTAACAACCAAGCAATACAGAAGACAAAAGAAGAACTCACGTTGCTACCGGTAGTAGACGGCCCCGTGGGCGCAGGCCAGATTCCAGCATTCGCCAAACAGACGAGTCTGCAAGTTTGAAGGCTCGGGTGCTGCGACAGAGTCGGCGTAGCGGACGCCGGGTCGATCGGCCGGGTCGTACGCTGGCAGTGTCTGCCCTGTAGGCATTCGTACGTCCTGTAAAATCTGTACAAAGCCTTTAGTTAGCGTCTGGATTTGCTTTTGATCATTTCTGAGGTACAAGTATGAATTCCTTTGTGGGCTGATGGGCGATTGATTTTCCTCGCGAAATGGGACCAATTCGGTGTGATGTGGAAAAGACTTTTCAAAAGATCGTTTGAAGGTTGGAGGATTAATATCGATTCGAAGAATGTGGAGTTTGATGGATTTTTTAAAGTGATGTTTTCTTATTGAAACTATTTTATTACTTGTTATAAAAATTTCTAAGGAATCGATTTTAAATGAGTAACTTTCAGGGTATGTTTTTGAAAACGGTTTAACGAAATATAGATAATTTATTTTTAATATAATTATTTTGATATAAAAATTAAAGCAATCATGATCTTTTAATAAAAATATTGTGTACACTTACGTTCGTTTCTTTGCATTAACACTAATCAGAAGTAAAAAAGCTAGCGTAAAAAAAAGCAGCCGCATCTTCTAGCCTTTGTAGATCTAAAACATAAAACAGAATTATATATATTCCATTTAATCAATAGAATCTTGTATCATTATTTTATTTCTACAAAATAATCTTTTAATTTAATATCAATCGATAACATCTTAATTATATCACTATTTTATTATTATTTTATCGCTACAAATTTAATCTATTATGTTAAAAAATCGATATATAATTATGAGTCATAAAAAATCAATAGCGGTGAATGTATAAATTTTTCATTCATTACTCGCCGGCTTCGTAAGATCGTATCCGATAAATGAATTCAATAGTCATTAGAAATATTCACCCGTTGTCTGCATAATCCAGGCAGTTTCTATTTATCGTAATTAAAATCCACGAGTATTTACGTAATTAAAATCAACACTAAATAATAATTATTTCAACCGTATAATGGAGCATTTAAAACTTCATGAGTCATTTTATACTAGCACCAAACCTCTGAATCAAAACTTTTATCTCTGTCATTCAGACAATATCTCCATTCATAATAACCCAACACTATTCATCTCAGAACGCGTTTTCACGACCGAAAAAACCGACCGCACTTCTTTAAGCCCGCGCGACGCCGTCCAAGAAGCCAAGCACTACATCGGCAAGCCAAGAGGTGAGAGTGTCAAGAGCACAGCGCCAGGGACCAACCTGTAGCTTCGCCAGAATCATCGCTTCAGTAACCACGCGACGCAGTAGTAGCAGACGGCGCAAAAACTACGCTCCGGAGTACACATTACCGCGCTCCTTCAAACGCCGCTTAAACACAACCATCACCGCCACAGACTCTCAAGCTTATCCAGACCGCGAACGCATCGGCACCGTCTCACGAATCCCACGTTCACCAGCGGCCATTACATAATTACCCACGCGCTGGCTCTTCCCCAGACGCTAACATCGCGCGAGAGAAGCGGCCTCCCCGAAAAAAACAACGTCACATTGTTCACCGGCCGAGCAAATAGACAGCGAGCGTCGACGTCGCGCGACTGAATGGAGAGCTGTAGCGTCAGCTGTGAGCTGCGCGGCGAAAGGGGAGAAAAAGAACGAGGAGAGATGAGAGCGCGAAAGGTGCGCGGAGCGGGAGAGAAAGAGAGAGGCGCACCGATAACCGCAAGAGCCAGCTCGCCGGGGCTATTTTTACCGCAGCCGCCGCCGCCGACGACCTGCACTCGGCTTTAATTGTGTTTTGCCGATCTTTTTTTTTTATTTTAGTGTGGCCCTTTGGGATCGGAATGAGGGGACCGGCGGAGTATGCTGCGGAGTTTAAATGGAGGTTTTCGGGTTGGAGAACGGTTGCCGGAGATGTTTGTAAGGTGGATGTTTGGGTTAAGAGAGGCGCTCGGTTTTTGGGATTGAATTTTTTTATTTTTTGTTAGAAGACAAAGGAATTGCTTTGAGATGAAAAAGTAAATCTTTGTTCTAGGAATCGGCTGTCGGCAACAATAAAACTTGTTTTTTTATCGCGTCTTAGTCACTAGAGCGAAGACCATTTTTCGTTTGAAAGACAGCTATTAATTTTCCTTGCAAAACATTAAGTAGACAAGTTCATTGGCTTCGCGGCGCGAAGAAAACACGAAACACTTAATCACGCGTGAGATCGAAGCCGTAAAGAATGTGTCGAATTTTTTTAATCCTCCATTATCGAAATCATTAGCATGAATTTTATTATACCAATCTTTCATATTCAAGTTTTACCTGTTTTTTTGTCATAAACATTCTTCGCACCCGCCCAAATAAATAAGAAAGGAACATTTATCGCGTTTTTTGCGGAGCACCGGTATTTTCATGTAAATCTTCCCATCGATTTTCAAGCATTTGCTCCGTTTTTTTTTCACAGCGCAGAGCTATAGAGTCTTCATAATTATTTATTCGATCTGAATAGACAATGCCCCAGGGCTATATTCGTACATACTGTCTAGCACAAAGGTTCGCGCTATGTAAAGATCTATTGTTTGTGAGTATCCTTTTTTGTAATAATAATAATAATAACAATAATTAAAGTTGCTTTAGAAACGGCGTCTAATATGGCTTAAAGGGATTACTATAGTTTTTATAAAGTGAAGCAATTAATAGCGCTTCAGAATGAAGATAATTCTTTTATCTTTTTTATCAAAAACCTTGTATCTTTGGATAAAGGCTTTTGCTCTATATTCATAAAAACGTTTTAAGACAATGTTAAAGTTTAGTATAACTACCGACAGATATTAAGTTTTAAGGGAATGGAGGTTGTTTGATCAGCTTCTGTTTTTATAGCCAATGAGAACGTGTTAACAAAGAATCAACGAATGGGTACATTGTACTTACTCAGTTTTAACTGTTATACTTAATATATGGTTATTTAAATACTGGTTTTTACGGGAACTTTAAAGCCTTGTAATTTGAGGTAAGAATGGCATTCCATTTATTCATACAGTTTCTAATTTTTAAAAAGTAAACCTTGTCAAAAGGCTCAAGATTCAATTTTTGTATTTTTCTCAAGGTAGTTATACTATAATATATAGTTTCTTGTTCATAAAATTTAATAACATAGATAATCGTTTACAAATCTGAGCAAAATTATTTTTTATACATAAGAATTACAAAGTTCCCTGGATTTACGAAATTTTACACAAATTTAGAATATAAAAGTTATAAAAAAAGAAAAAAAATTGATCAGTTTAGTTTAAAATCTAGATGGTTAACTAATCTAAAATTTTCCACGAATGGAAATTAATTTTGTTTAAGTTTTTTGCCATTCTCTATTTTGTTGAAAGTATACAATAAACTATTCATTATAGTACTACTACTACAGTTTATATTTTAAAGAATTTTAAAAAATTCAAAAAGCTTTAATTTTGCTTTATTAACTATTTAACATAAAAATAAAATTATTTGCATAAAAATTTTTAAATAATTCGAAAAGTCACTATAGTATTTTTTGCAACAGTCGTTAATTTTTAATAGCTAGTGATAACAACATTTTTTTTTTTAATTAATGATGAGTTCATTACCATAATATTGGTAAGTAACAAACTTGAACATTATCTTAAAGACTAAGTATTGTATAAATAATAAAAATTGGACTAAATATTTATAAAGCTAACAAACTCAAAATTTATATTTAAGATAAGCACGAAAAACTTTTCCTTATGCATTGAATTATACAAATTATCAAGCATAGAATAAATTTCTAAATTTAGGCACACTATACTGCAACGTAATAAATTTAATGTTAAATTAATATCATCATTAAAATACCATCAAGTAAACGTAGTTTCCATCGCTTTGTTTACAAACGAATTATAACCAACTAAATACTTAAAATTAATCACCATCTTCTCAACATCACAAATAATAGCTTCTCAATCCTACAAAATTTCCAAACACAACCTTAACTTACAAAAAAAATGAATCAAAACCACCCAAATCTCAAAAACTCAAAAACAAACTCTCCCCAACCCAACCCCGCATCACTCAAACCTAAATCCAATCCAAATGTCAATCGCTCTACTCACAATCGTCAATCGAAAAATAAAACACTTCAGCTCCTCTCCTCTCCACAGCTGATCTCTCCCATTCAAAAAGTCGATCACCCGTACACACTCCGGCCCAACTCGGCGCGCGATCTATTTATAATGCAGAGACGTGTAAAAGAACTTCATGGCGACCGCCGACCGCGCGATCAGGTCGCCGGTCTCGTGCGAACTGACGCCGCTTCGCGCGTACCGCCATATATATATGTATATATAACAACTTGTGCGTTCGCCGCGCGCGCTTTTTTTTTCTTTGCCCCCCCCCCTTGATGTATATATGTATGTGTAATGGGCGGCTAGGAAGTGCGCGTTGCCGATCGATGTCTTAGATTAGAGCCGGCTTAGAGAGATATAGATACGCGCGAGTGCTGGCTCTGTTTTGATGAGCCGATGTGGATGTACGTCGGTGGGTTTGTATATAGGTAGGGTTCGTGGGAGTGCAGGGAGCCGTGTGTATAGGCGCTTGCGATGCGTGAAGTTCAGGTTGGTGGGGAATAAAAAGGTGCTTGCGGCCGGATCGCGAGATGATCGCTGCTGATAATGCGTGTCGGATGTGACGGGATTAAATATGCAGTTTGTGGGTGGTTGATCGTTAGTTAATTGAGGGAATAATAAATTTGAGTGACCGAGGGAAGGAATTGTTTTGCCATTTCAACTAGCTATTGATGAGTATTAAAAAGAAAAGTCAGCGGCGTTAAGAATTTGAATTTTTTCGATATAATTCATCTTTGAGGACGAAACGTACGTAATTTTTCATTCAGAACAGCTGACATTAATTAATTTCTCGTATTTTATTTTTATCGTTATTGTTTAAACACTTTTTTTCATTCGCTGAACATTGAATGTAACTTCTCTCTTTTGCGGAGCGAGATACGGAATTTTTTATCGTACCCTATTGCAGACTCACAACGCGTAGATATAACTGACTTCATTCTTGATTCACGACTTGAATTCGATAGCGTTATAATAATGAATTGCTTCATAAATAATAATTCAGATATTTCACCAACTTTGTACTGGCTTGAACGTGCCTTGAACATGCCGTGTGGCTAATTTTATTTTATCTACTTATATTTTTTATAAGTGAAAGAAATTTTTTGTATGCATATAAATAAACAAAGATGTCTCAAATAATTCAAATACTGCTATGCTAAAAAGAACTGAAAAGTGGGAATATAGTATAAGTTTTACTATCGGGCGTATCATAAAATTAAAGTTTCACCCATTTTCGTTAGTATGCATATCGTGTCTTTGTCCGGATGAACAAGTGTTCAGTATACGGGCCTATCACGCAATAAGTACGTAATACATTTTATCAATATGCGGGCGCTAATGTTTTCTTACATAAAAAAAAAAATTTCAATATCAAATGATGCGACTAACAGTCATGCAACAATAGCCTTGATTTTATCTGAAATAACTATGCCGAACTCTCTTACGCACTATATAATAGTTGTATACGGAAAAGCTATCAGTTTGTATAAAAATCTCACCGTTCTCCAAATCTAAAACTTCCTTCATTCTAACTAAAAAAAAATCATCCTCGACATCCTCCTCCAAGGAAATTCCCAACCTCTCCCCGCAAAACAAAAAACCATCGCCTCCCCAATTTTTCTCAGAACCGCGGAAGAAAATCCGCACGAAAATAAAGCCATCAATCGAAAAGAGAGAAATCCGCGCGTTACATATGCAAATCACCCAACCGCCATTAACATACCCAACACTACTCACCCGCGCGCTTTATTATGAGCTCATCCCAGCATCCTCCTCTCTCTCTCTCTCTATACCTAGAGAAAATACATACGTCGTATATATCGAGAAAAACAACTAGACTTACTCGTATACGTCGAAGAAGGCGTGTATATACCCGAGCGCTCGTTAACGGTAATATCGCATAGTTTCGCATTTGCCTTCTCCAGTTCGCGCTCGCGCGAAGAAAAGCCGAGGCTCTCGGGTACTTACCCAATTGAGGTCGCGGCGCGGTTATGTCGAAGGAGCTGGGAAGAGCGCAGCTGCAAGCCGGATTTCTTGTATTCTTCTTCTTGCTCGTCTTCCTGGCTTTGAGGCCGGGGAATTTTCTGCTCGGAGCGAGATTTTATAGATGATGTTTTGCTTTTTCTAAAGAAGCCCGGCCTGGAAATTAGTGGTTTTGTTCCCTGTGTGTTGTTGTTGATGTCGGATGGGCGGAATGGCTGATTCGAAGGCAGGATTTTTTTGCGTGAATTTATGGGTTATTAAAAGTGCGGTGATTTGGCCATTGGTATGTTGTGTAATAATGGTTGGGAGTGTTTGTAAGTAATTGAGAGATGCGGAAAGTTTATTGCGTTTTGATTTGGGAGTTCAGGTTTACAATAAGATTTGTGGAAATAATTTTTTTAATTTTATGAATTCAGCTTGCAATGAAGGTATTATATAATTAAATTATTATAAAATGAAAATTAATAAGTAAATAACTAAAATGAATTAATTTATACTATAATATATACTATAATAAAGTACGAAATGCTATAAAAATTATTTTCATGTTGTAATCATAACTATAAATATTCTTTATCTCTCTTCTTTAACGGGTTAAGCGCAGTATGTCGCAGTAAGCATTTTTGTAATTGTATAGTTTTCCATTTTTTATCTCATTATCAAAATACATTTTTTGAACCAATTTGAGCAGGTGTTTTGAAACGTGAAACAGATATTTTTATCTTTGAATGTATAATTAAAGATATAGTACACTAAAGAGAAAAAAAAAAATTATTAGATTGGCTTGTAAGTGAAGATATAGTAAACCTTTTGCAATTAATTTTATCAGTTTGTAGTCATTTTTCCTAGATAGAATGGCGAAAATTGATATTTATCAAAGTTTTGAAAAATAAGAGTTAAATGAGAATTTATCGATGGTTTAATAAAAAAAGGAAAAGTCAAGATTAAAAATTAAATGGTAGAATTCGTAACGCTGAAAAAAAACTCCAAACCCCTCACTTCTTCCTATTCAGAATAATAAAATCTGTAAATTTAAATAAGAAATTCTCCTTCTCCTAACTGAAGATATTCTGA
>JAPYZA010009479.1:0-13334 GCA_030522685.1 Eupelmus azureus | reverse complement strand
AATATTGATCGTATAGCAGTGGGGCTTATTGATGGTTATAGGTTAACTTACTGGTTTACCAATAAAGTGGTGTAAACAATTTTTAATATAGCATTTTCACCGATAATTTTTCAATAACTTTTACGACAATATCAAGTTGCTATATTCATCAATCAATTTTACGAACAACCAACTTTTATAGACTTTTATTCGGTTAGAGTACGTTTTAATAAACTTGGAAACTAGAGCGGATAGCAAAAATAGATTTCCAAACGTGTATTTCTGAATCCATGCAAAGTCAGGCTGTATACATTTTGTGGGAAACCATTCATCATTTTGGATAGTTTTCATGATGAATATTTACATCAACAAAGAAAACGCGCATACCGCATATGTTCAAACCGTATTCATCATAGTACGTATCATGAAACATCAGATAGTAATTTTAATGGCTTTCTACAAATAGACGTGCGCTGGGCGGGGAGTTAAAATGCAGCCAAATGTCGCTTTTCAAGGTATCATATATCAATTATCTTCGAGGGGGATCGTCCGGCTGCAGGGGAGCGTATAAAAAGCAGGAAAAACTACATTATATTTTTGATATGCCTAGAAAAAAAAATTTTAATATTTTTCCTTATCTCGCTGGAATAAGATAAAGCTGAAAATAATAGAATAATTGCTTTGTTTTTTCTCCATTGCGAGGCATTAAACGGCCTCGGCTTATTACGTGCTCCCTCTATTCAAAAATGCCAGATAGCATCCAAATAATAAAAGATCCATCTACAATACAATCTAGCCACATGAAATTCAAATAGCTGCAACTTATTATACACATGAACCGTAATCTACCGGCGCTCCCACAAAATGATTCCGAGCAACGAACAAACATCCATTTTGCAAAAACCGCAGAGAGAAAGAGCTAAAGCGTGGACGAGTAGCTCACGGTTCGCTGCACTCTGTGGGACAAAGTGGGTCAGGAATTTGCATAGGGCGATTAGCAAAGATTAAACTCCTTATTAAATTCCAATTACTCGAAAGACAGCTTTGCAAAGTGTCTCGAGTAGTGAGAGAGCCCACTGGCTGAGCAGACAACACGATCCATCAAGCCCTGACAAGCTCGCGTCTCGGCCAGATTCCCGTCGCCGCCGCCGCCGCGCGATCTACACCCCGGCGCTATATACGCTATAGAGCTCGCGCGCATAGTCGTATCTGATAAGACGGCGGGGGGAGGGGGGGGGGGCGGGAGAAGCTAGCGTGGCGGCCGCAGCGCTGAATATGCATGGTGCCCTTTTCGGGCTTCTAATATCGCGCGGGCGGCTGCTGATGTATCACGCGATTCAGCCGGCTGCACGGCCGGTGTATCTATCTCATCCATCACTCGTTTAACACAGCTGTCGGAGCCTATATGAACTTCTCGGCGCTCCCGATGCTTCCTTGGACCGTCGGCCATGCGTGTAATTAAAAACAAATAGCTCGCACATGTATAGACATACTAACACCCGCGACGCCCAGAGACAAGAAGGAAGCCATTGCGGCACGATTCTGAATTCCAGGGAGCCCGAGACGGCGATAAATATATTTCAAAAGTGGTACTTTCGCGGGGCCGTTCTTTTGTCGCTGCAGCGTGGGCGCGCGTCATTCGCGCTCGCGCGAAAGAGAGCCGTTCGGAATAGCTTCTCTCTCCTGCGCGCCCGCGCTAGCCCCACGAGGATAACCCTCCCCCTGCAGAGAGCGGCTGTTTCTGGGCGCGCGCGTGGAGCTGGTGGTGGCCATCCTTATTCCAGGACGGACAGCTCGAGAGGGTAGGCATCGGACCGTGGTAACTGGCGGCCCTAGTGGGAGCCGTTAAACCTCGTCCCAGACCGGCGTATACCCGCGTGCTTCTCTCTCTCTCTCTCTCCTACGGCCTGATATACGGTCCTAAGCGGCCCAGAACAATTCTGCCTAGTAGCCTCCCCCCACCCCCTCCTCTTCCAACCCTCTGCGAGCGTATAAAGCCGCGCGTGAACGCCAGCGTGCGCGCCAGCGACGAAAACTTTGATATTTATACCAAGTGCTACTCCGCCGGCGCTTCTTCTTCTTCTTCTTTCCCCGAGCGTTTTACTACTTTTGTTCTCCTATTCTCGCACGACATAAAACCTGCCTCAGTGCCAATTCCTCTTGGAGCCCATATGCCGCTCCTGCATGCCAATTGCTTCATTTCGAATTAATGGACGGCCCGCGCCGATTTATTAATTTCGTAAGCGCGCCGTTATTGTTTCTTATGGGAGCTATATTTCCCGATTAGAGCGATGTCTCAGTATGATTAGAATGAAAGATTGACCTGTGATTAATTCGCTTTCCAAACTGTTTTCCACGATAATAGTTGCACTCGTTCCGCAAAACAATCTCATTTTGTTTATCTCCGCCTTCTAATGCCGCTCGAGCGAGTTGAGGCTGAAAATTGATGCCTCAATTGCGCATTCCCGGGGACAATTTATAGCCGGCGGGCGCGTTAGCGTAACGCGTTTTTTTCGCGATCCCCGCCGGCCGATAAGAGCCGAAGAAGGAGTATATCGCGAGTTCCGTCGTGTGTCCTTATCGAGGCTGCATCCGGCTGATCTTCCTCTTTCTCGCGATGCAAGCAAAGAAAGAGAGGGAAAAGCCGAGCTTGATAGCTCACCGAGCTATATACACATTTATACGGTAGCAGCAGGCAGCCAGAAAGAGAGAGAGAGAGAGAGAGCAGGGTCAAACCCTCGCGGTTGTGATATATCAAGACAGTTATCACCGAAATGAGATCATTTATTGCATTAAGGCGCGAGGGGCTCCCCTGCGCCCGCGTCTCTCCAAACGACCCAGAAGAGAGAACTTCAACCGCACGCTCTCTCACTCCAGCTCTCTGCGTATTGGAACTCGAAGATAAGGGAACGCACGAGAGGCGCTCTCTCTTTTCCGTGATAGATTTCGCGAGCGTCCTGCCCTTTATTTTTTAACTTCCTCTCCCGGCTCGCGCGCCGTTTAGACACCCACTAACGCGCTCTTCTTGATCTTCCTCGAAATACCGAGCGAAATTCACGGCAGCCGCGTTATCTCGCCCCGCGCGACCCTCCATTCTTATTTTTTTCTCTCTCTCGGGCTTCATTCACGCCGGCGAGACGAGCGACGATCTTCATCAAGCTTAATTGCGGGTATTTATCAGACGTCAAAACAAATAAGCCGCTTACACTTCTTTGACTCGCTCTCTGTCTCTTGCTGCGCGGTAACCCGAGCGTTTGCTCTGCCGCCCGCCGATAGATAGGATCGTTATTATTATGGGGCTAGAGTAAACGCGAACCGGTCGAATATTACGGGCAAATATAATTACAGAAGGGAAATTAAAGGTGATTCGTGATTTTCCAGTTGGGGCGATATTAAAAGTAATAAACTGTAACGATGATTGCGCAATTTTATACGCGTTTCTTTTTTATTTTATTCGGTCCGACCGACGCTTTAAAAGGAAAGAAAAACAAGGAGGGTGGAGGAGCGTGGGGGTTAATGTAAGGCGGTACGGTGAGAATTACGCGGAAGACAAACACTGCCGGGTAAAATATTTTGACGCGATAGTAGAATAATAATAAACAGGAGGGATAATCTTGCGGTGCTCATGACGTTGTCACAAATTCATTTAACAGGGTGTTGGAGCGTGTGATTAAAGTTACGATGATCGAAACGGACAGACCGAGTGCGAGAGAGACGGGGAATGCTCGCAGCTGCGCGCGCGTCGCACACGGCAAAATTCTCTGTATGTGCCGGCGTTTAAAAAGAATCTGATCATACGGCTCGGCTCGTTCGACTGATGATGACAAAGGGGACTTTGTATCCTCGGCGCAATAAAAATCCAGCGACGCGGCGCCGCTAGCGTAGCTTCGAAAGATTTACCATGTGCTCTTTCCCGCTTTATATATATAGAAATGTTAAAACCTTTTTGAAAAATTGAAACTGCGAGAGCGAAATAATAGACGAATCAGAGTGAGCGTAATTCCTTTAGGCGAGCGATACATGCTTGAAAAAAATTGCGGAAAAAGCCGAGTTTTATTAAAATAACTGGTTTTGTTAAAAAAATTAGACTTGCTTGTACTTTAATTAAAAGCTAAATAAAACAATGGCATGATGTTGTATATGAAAACAAAATTTGTTTAATTACAAGGTTTTTAATGTCAAGCTGAAAAAATAAAAAGCTATACTGGCTGAGGTAGAATTTTCTGCAATCTACTTACGAATCCGTATAACTAAAATTACATTTATCCAATTTGTGTACGTTGGACTTGTTACAGTATATAAAATTTGGCTATTTTTAGATGAATAATTATTTTACTCTAATTCGTTAAACAATATAAAAGACAGAAGGAAATGATGAAATTGTAACTGTTAAATAAGATTTTATGTAAATTCATTCCACACTTCAAGTCATTTTTTACAATTTTAGTAACTTGAAAACTCTAGCAGAATAAATTAAAATGTAAATAAAATTCTCATATTTTTAAAACTTAAATTTAAAAATGTTTTTAACTTCTAAGGCTTTAACTAACCATATTTTTTGAAAGCGAGCCGCGTAGTGCTTAATGTAACTAATTTATATCTAGTTACTATATTACGCAATGCTAAAATTAAAATTATGAATAAATCTTATTTTCTTGTCCTATTATATACGTCTCTTTCCTGTGTCAAACGCATGCTCACATGACAGTAAAAGCCTTTTTAATAATGCTTTTAAGACGAAAATATAAAAAGCTCAAGTGCTCATATTCACTACAGTATAAATATAAACAAACCTTGTTCACAAAGAAATGGAAATAGTACAATATTTACACAACAGACAACTTTATACGCTCTGTACGTACAATTTAAAATTGTTAAGCGTTCGTACAGCAAGCGTCTATACACAAATCCGACTGTTTCAATTACGATTTAAAATCGATAAAAACTTGCCGGCACCGTGAAACATTTGCTATTTTTTCATTTTCCTCGAAACTGACTAGACCGCGAGAGCGAATAGTAAAAAACTCAACAACGCGTCCGCACGCAAACACGAACAAAAGCTGCAACAAAGTGGCCAGCAGGAATTCCGTCAATTTTTGAATATACAAGAGCTCGCGCGGATTTATTTGTTTTCCGGTCGACTCGCACGCAAACGTACACATATATACCAGCGCCGCACCCCGAAATTCTCCTCCTCTATATACACACGCTAGTGTCCACGTCAACGTCAGATCAAGGGATATGCATTGTGCGTTGCTCCAGAATGAGCGAGAGAGCCGTCCCTTCGTGCGTCCTGCTAGCTCACGTCGACCCCTTGACAGACACGCGCCTGTTATATACCTTCCCTTTCTTTTTCCTCGGCCTTCCACGCACATGTACACGTCGCAAGAAGCTACACTGCGGCACCGAGAAGAGGCTGTGTGTGGCCCAGGGGCGAAAAGACATTCGCCGAAACAGAGAAAGACGGCCAGTGTAAATCGTAAAGTTGGCTAAACTGCTGGCCCGGCCGGATCTCTTTCTTCGGCGCATTGTCGAGCGTCGTCCCGACAACTATAAGAGCGCCCTGCCCTCTCCCTCGGCCCTTTGAATTTTCGGCCAGAACGAATAAGCGCGCCAGCGAGATGCTGTCCCGCTTATATACACGCGCTTCCGAGTGGCTCCTTTTCCGGGCAAAGGAGCGACGAGCGCGGCTAGAATGGAGGGGGAGAGAGAAGGAAAGTAGAAAAAAAGAAGCTGGGCGAGCGCGGGAACAAAGGAAGAAAGCAGGCCGTGCGGGCGAGCTATGGGAAAAGCGGCGACCGAGCGGAGAATAATCAAAAAGGGATTATATTATTGTCGCGGCGGCGGTGGCGGCGGCAGTCGGCGGGAATGATTGAAAAATTTTTTATTACGATTTATACTTTCGAAACAATTTCTCGCTTCGGTAACGCGCCGACGCCCGCGCAATAATTCCTAGGTTTATCCCCGCCTCTCTCGCTCTCCCGTCCAAATAAATCCTCCCCATTTTAAATGTAATAAAGCCTTTTTTTAGCGGCATCAGCCGTCGCGGCTCCGCGACGATCCCGCGGGTTATTGTATTTTATATTCCTTCTCATTGTGTTTTATTTTCAATTAAAAACGACGATTGCCTCGGTTCCTTCCGTAATTGCGTACTTTTCGCAAAACCGATAGATTTACCTCGCGCGCATTTAATAAAAGCCGAAAAATACTGCGAAATCCGATTATTTAGCGAAACACAAAAACAGCGAGGGAAAGATTCCGAATTGAATTCCGCGTTGTTACAAAGTCCACAAAATGAACATAGACAGAGGCAAATTAGTCCATTACCATTCTCGAATCGATCGAGTTTGATCCAAAAGCAGAAGGGCAACATTTGCATAAACGCTTAAAGTTCGAGAGGCGGCGGTTTGGTCAAGGCGCGCGCTCTTGCGATCAGAGCTCGATCTGTCGTCTAGGAAGTTTAATTGCAGACAAGAATTCACTTACACGTAGAAGCCACCGCGGCGCGCTCTGGGAAACTCGCTCTGGCGCAGTCGGAGAAAGCGGAAGTAGTACACTTGGAATTACCAAGTTTTGCATTTAAATAGTGTGTGGAATAATACATTCATCCCCGGCGCTCGTAAGTTTTAATAGGGAATGCTCACCCAATAATGCCGCCGAGAGATGCGCTTATATACGCGGATATGGCAAAAATAACGGGCTTTATATACCTGCGCGCCGTGTATTAATTAATTTGAAAGTTGCAATTAGTTTGCAAATTATTCGAGTAAGATTAATATAATTGAATTTCATAGAACGGAAACTAATGCAGCACTTATTTAACAGAATGTTTCGAACCAAAACTCGGATTAATAATGACGAAATCAGAATATGCCTCGTCTAGAAAATCAATTTCCCGAGCTAATAAAATCAAAGGCTCTATCCGCGTCAAACATAAACAAATGAATAATAAAAACAAAGCTCGCGAGTGTTTATTAAAACATTACCTCATCGTCGCGGCCGTATTGTTCGCGCGCTCGCGCGGGGGTGAGCTCCATTTTCTCAGCTATATTTTAAAAAATAAAGTACACCGGCGCGAGGCGCTGCTCCGGCCTCGTAAATGAAAGAATTTTACGGGACGTTTAAGTGAAAAAGAATTTCCTCGGGCTGCACTTTAAAACTGTCGCTTTAGCTTTCCGGCAATAAAGGAGTCAATAAACTCGCGGGGCCTGCGCGCGAGATAACGCATACACCTACAGCAGCGGCAGCGCGCCGCTGCCTGCTGCTCCACTAATTCGGTTGAATTTTGATTTTCAATAAGAGAGCCGTAGAAAGGGGGAGAGTAGGAGCGAATGGTAGCTTGGGGGATCAGAGAGACAGAGAGAGTGGGAGACGCGCAGTGGGATTTGGCTTTCGCGTACAGCTGTAGCAGGCTAGAGGGCGCGGGGACGGTTTGAATATGCATGATGCATGGGCATTAAAGCCGAGTGCCACCACTGGATGCACGACGGTCCTCCTATGCAAATATCCGGCGCCGCAGCTTCTGTCTGATATCTAGGCGCGCTCGCGTCGTTCCTCATAATTGCGATATTTTTTAACGCGCCCGCCCGCAGCCCTAATGCGACAGCCCTCGGAATAATCTTGCCCCGGGAATTACGAAAATCGCCGCAACGATGCGTTCATTCAATTTTCTGTGTGCGTGGATGTAAGTATGTATATACACACGGCGGCAGCGCCGGGAAGTTACTTCTTTTGCGGATGCCGCATCGTTTCACAGCGCGCTTTTATATATATATGCTTATGATTATGCTCTGGCTTTACGGTGCGGCTGTGCGCTTGCGGAATGGCTACTACGGAAGCGGACGCTTTGAGCGCGGCGCGTAACAATTTTCTGCGCGACGTGAAAAAGTGCACATCTCGATAGAAAAAATGTATAACGCCGCTCTGGCGGTATGGTCTTAAAAATATAATGCTCGCCGGGTGAATGTTTCCTTTTTTTTTTATTTTTATCTTTTTTCTCTTTGCTGGCAGAGTCGTTACATAAATGTCACGAGCTGCGCTGATCGAAAACTCGTGCAGTGCGTTTCGTAACGACTTTTCATAGATTGTGATGGATGGATTGAAATCAGTGGCATAGTTGCGAAATATTTGTTTTATTAGCATCTGGTGGGTTGTTTTTGAAAAATAATTATTTGATCGATTAAAGATTCTTGGTAAAGCGTTGCGTAAAATTGTTGAAGAGATAAAAAATGTTGAATGAAAAAGTAGAAGTACAATGAGCAGTCGTTAAAACGATATCGCAACAGGCATTTTTAAGCATACATACCTGTTACTTTTAAAAAAATCTTAAAAGTACAATTACGTTCCAAACCTTTTTTAAACTTTATAAAAAAAGATTGATCGATTCATTCACACCGAGAACAGTGCCCCCTCTCCATCCATATAACCGTAAGAGCAACCGTCTATTTGGGCAAGTCATCAAGCTATCTTTCAACGCTATTACTACAGAAAAAAAGCAAGGTGTTGGCGTTGGCGGCAGAAAATTACAAAAATGATTAGCCCGCGCGGGAAGCCGGAGACATGATAGACAAATCGAGCAAGGAGCTGGCCAATAAAGTTTCATCAAAACTGACTGTGAATAATAGGTCGATTATCGGGAGGGAGGTGGAGAGGTGCTCGCGCGCAGGAAGAATAGTAGGAAGTGTGTAGGAGAAGAAAAAGGAGGAGAGGCGACGATGGAGGGGGATAGATGAATCGAAGCAGGGCGTAGTCGACAGACAAGCGTAGTCTTCTTCGGATATGTATATACACGCGTCGAGGAGAGATAGTCGCGTCGGCAATTTCGAGTTAATTTTAACGAAAGCGAGTAATTGGCTAGGGTAAAAACATTGAAGGCCGGCGGAAGTGGCTTTACGTCACTGTCGCTCTTTCTTTTGTGGCTTTGATTTTCGATTGCCGTCATTATATTAGAATGCTCCGCGCCTGGGACAATAGACTTTTTCAGCTACCTTTCACGCGTGGTTTGTTTGCGAGATTTAGCATTAATTATTACCGTTATTCCTCTGTTGATGAGGTATTATAATATAAATGAAGGTTTTTACATACTTTTTTTAATGTTTTTCTGTTTCGTTACGATAAGAGCTCTCAGGAGCCGTAGAAAAAGCTTTTAATTTAGAAAGGCTCGGTTTATTAAAGGTTCCGAGCACTTTCATTTTCAGACTGTTTTCTTAATACACATCGTACCATCATAAAAATTAAGTATTTCAGCTCTTTTCTCTCATCTCTCGCGGGATGTACGTACGCGTAATTTGTGATAAAAGCCAAGTGCCATAAAAAGAAAGAGAGAGGCCGAGAGAGAGAGAGAGAGCGGTTACATCTTTAACTCCCCAAAGCAGGCAGCGGCGAAGCCGTTTTTTTATATACATATCTACGTACCAAGAGCCTTGAGCTGGGTACGCGCCTTTTTTGTGTGTGTATCTAAAGCTTTAAGATTTTTTCCCGGAGAGCCGCTGGCTGCTCGTCAATTATGTTAATTGAAATTCACGACTCTCGGCGTAGTGGCCGACCGTCTACTTGCGGCTCGCGCGCTTCTCTCTCACTTTTCGCGCGCGCGTGCGTATTAAACCTTTTTATACGCGGCTTAATGGACTAGGGAAAAAATAAACGATGGGAATTAATGATCGGCTAAATTACAAAATGAAACGGGTGTAATTTTTGCTAAATGAGAGGGCTACATTTTCGTGCGAGAGAGTAGCGCTGTAGCTCGCGCCCGGGGAACGGCGTTAATTAAAACGCGCGAGCTCTAGCGTACGTAAGAGGCCAAGTCCGGAATCAAAGTAAAATATGCCCATCCTGTTTGTACCCGAAATTAGTGCTCTCTAAATTCTTCTGGAAAAAAAGTCACTTTTAAAACCGGATATTTTACTCTAAGCTAAATGAATAAGTTTTTTTTTTGCCGTAAAGTTAGTATTTTTTTTTTAACATTCTGCGCGGAATCACAGGTGCAAGCGCAATTTCTGTAAATTTTGTTTCTTTGAAAGCCTTACATTAAGTCTACTAACGCTTTTCGGCGAAAATGTCCTACTGTCCTTTTGGCCCCGAAGGCAACCGCTACGGAACACAGCGATGACAGAGCAAGAATAAGGCAGCGATTAGCCAGTTCCAATCTTAAGAAGCAGAAACGGCCAATTCTAGTAACCGTAAGCCCCCGGAGAGAAAGACACAAAACAGACAGAGACATTCGGCCCTGAAAAAGCAAGAAGAATGCCGGGCCGCAGGGCAAAAGGGACACAGCGCGATGATTAGTGCGGTCCGCGCGAAAAAAAGAGGGACGCGCTCGGCGGCTGCGGTGACCGCCGCTCTCTCGTGCGCGCACCTGCATTCAGCTCCCTTTTTCCTCGAGCGGCATAATAGCTACACGCACGCCTGCAGAGATCTCGTGTACGGCATTACACGTAATTATTCTGCCCGAGCAAAAACGACAGGTCGAAACGTCACGCCAGCGCGGCAGCTGTCTCTCTCTCTCTCTCCGCGGGGTGGATATGGAACATGAAACACGTAAGGCGCGTACGTGTGCAATTGTGCCTTGGTGCTCTTACGTGTGCTGTATATGCACGCAGCGAAGAGGGACGGGCTGCATATATTCCGTATGCCCGTTGCGTGCGAGGCCATCACACGCGCGCCGCCGGTGACCGACGTTAAACGCACGTGTCTTCGCGGGGAGGCTATGGAAGAGCGAGAGAGAGAGGGCTTTTAATTATACGCCGCCGAATCTCTCGCGCGCGCTCTGCCCTAGCAAAACTTCAACTTTATGAATAATAATGGAAAAGATAAAGGCGGCGGCTTATCTCGTTTTAATAAGCGTCGCGACTTTCCTTTTGCTGTTACAGAGCCAAGCTCGAAGCACGTATGCTGACGGTCTATAAATTAGAGAGCCAGAGAAGTGTGTAAATTGCGCGCTTTAACGCGAGCGTGCTGCAATTTTTAATTTTCAAAGCACACCCCCACTACGCCGTGTGCGTCGCCGTTTATCCGCAGCCCTCGCCGGGCTTGAATCTCTGATTTATGGCTACAGGATGTTTTAAAATGCTTGTGTTTTTATCATTTTTTTTATGCATATGAGCAGATTTTTACTGCCCATCTGCCTTATTTATTTTAAATTATATTATTCGCTGTAATGGTGCTTCAGGAATATTGAACAATTTTATGTTTATTACGTAATTATTAATTAACTCTCTTGGTAATTAATGAGATGAGCTCTAAAAGTTTCAAGTGATAGTATAAAGCTCAAGTTTTATATCATAAAATACTAAATCAATACAGTTTTTAAACGGCCACCTTCAGTTAAAAATCAAATACAATTATTTAATAATGTGATGTAATTCCAAAGAATTGACGAGATATCAAGGATTTCATCAGTATAATGTAATTCGCATAATATAAATTATACTCTAATAAAATTGAATATGTAACAATCATAAAAGAAATTGCCGTAAAATACGGGAATTTTCAGTATAATAAATAAAATTGAATAAATTAAAAAACATACTAAGGCTCAGACTTTATCAGTATAATTGTCCATAAATGAAACAATTTCGCCAATAGCTTTTACGAGAAGCGTTTTATTCCCATTAGTTTTCAAATTTTGAACTGTACAGAAAAAAGTGTCTACAAAGCCATTTTAGTATTAAAATTCATATAGCAGAAATATAAACACCGTTTTGTCGCAAGTGCATTAAAAGAGTCAAGAGCCCGATCGAAGCGGTCGGACGCAATCGAACTTAAAAGCTCGAGCGGACAGTGTTTTAGTTGTTAAAAAGGTCATTAAATCGGAGGAAAGAAGTGGGGTGCTTCGCGCTACATAAATTATAAAATCCAATATCCCCAAGTGCAGAGCAGCGTGAAAATCGAATATAGCGTCGAAAATCGTGATTGCGGCGCAAGCTCGCTCGCAAGCTCCTCTTAATTACAATTTTCAAGCGCCGTTTTTACGAGCAATAATATCCGAATGAGCGAACAGATTACACTGATGTTCCGACGACTGACGAGGGCAAATATTAAAAGGCTCGCGGGGCGCGTTTGACGAACGCGGAAAAAATGCTAAACGTCCGGCGTGAAAACGAAACGAGACGTGCCGAGACGCAAGGCTAGAGAGAAGCGCCATCAAAGCCGAGATTCCAAGCGGTCTCGAGCCTCCTGCCTCTCGTCGCCCGTGGACTTTTGAGTGGTCCTCGTTTCTAGACGAGTCTGGCCGTCGCGCCGACGAAAGCCTATTATATACATCGCTCGCTCGACTGGCGCTTCTGGCTGCGCGAGGATCGATATTTGCCGAAAAATGCCCCGGGCTTATTGCAGTTTTTGGCCACTCGTGTCCGTGTATGTGTCTGGGCGAGCGCGCGCGGATAGCTCAATAGTGCAAACATTGGCTATTGGCTGCTTCATGCCGAAAATTCATATATCCGGGTGTCTACGATACGGACTAACAAGCCGGCCGCGAGCGCGCCCAAGTTTAGTGATATTGCCAGTCGCCGGAGTGTTTCGTTATTTCGCGTGTATCGAGTTGTGCTAATCGGCGATCGGTCGATTCCGTCGGCGAAAAAAAGAGGAGCGCCGGAAATAGAGCGATATAAATTATTTATAGCCCGGTGTTAAACACGGCTCGATGAGATATTTATGGAAAAAGTTTCCTTATCGAACTATAAACAATTTGTTAGAATCCTCATTCCGGAAGAAAGAAAGCCCGTGATTAGGGAGTAAAGCATGCGATTCGCGCGTGCCGCTCGCTCTCCCTGGATTCGGAAAAAGTTTTATCAGGGCCCGTAAGTTTCCTAAGCAACGCTATCCCCGAGTATAGGGCAATATGCTAATGGGAGCGCGCCTGGATTTTGTTATTCAGCACGCACGCGAGAGCGAATGTATCACAGGCGCGGGGGGGTGGCCGAGCTATAGTATAAGGAAAGCGCTGCCGGAGTCGAGAGAAAAAATTTATCTAGAACAAGGGTAAACGCTTTGGCAGTCCGTCGAATAATGCAGATTTATGTATCGCAGTAACTTTCCCGCTCAATGATACTTGTTTTTTCCTCCTCTCCTCCGAGCAGCCGCTCCCTTTCGCGAGAGTAGAGGGGCTAGACACGGGCAAGCGCGCGAGATATCGAAGTCGTCGCGCCGGGAAAGAGGAGCCAGCTCGCGCGGGCGAGATATGAGTAATAGGGGGCGATTTATATTAGGATTTATTAGGGCCACTCGGCTCGCTCTCTCTCTCTCTGCTCCAGCCGCGGGGCTGCTGTAAGACCTCATGATTTCTCCTGGGGGCTCATACGTAGAGAGCGACGGCGCGACTAATGCACCTGCCATCCTTAGCCCTCGTGAAATCGCGG
>JAPYZA010009477.1:0-13823 GCA_030522685.1 Eupelmus azureus | reverse complement strand
CCTCCGAGATGCAGCCAAAGCTCAAGCGAACTCAAGAGGGACAAAGAGAGAGAAAGAGCGCAACACAGACCGCATGATACGGCGCATCGCTCCCCCTCTCGTGTACCTTGGCGCGCGATGAGTCCATTCCGCTGGCGCGCTCGGCTCCCCGTTTCTTTTTTCCTCTCTCTCTCTCTCTCAGCCTCGGCCTGCAGCTGGCTTGGCCCCTCGCTCTCCCTGAAAAAGCCCGCCTCACTCACTCGATATCCGAAGAATGACGCGCGGCTGCTGGGCTCGTGTCTGGCTTATCGCGCGCACAGTGGCCACGTTGGGCGGCCAGCCCGCGAGCACATTGCACTGGGGGAGACCGGCAGAACAGGCCTCGCTCGCTCGGGTAGCTGTATGCGTGTGCGTGTGTCGGCTCGCGCTCGGCCAGAGCTGCACTGGACGCGGCGCGCGCCGCTCTTTCTCTCTTTCTCGGGCGGGCTGGATGGATGGGCTATCCCCTCTCCCCGGGGTGGGGGAGATCTGGCGCACAGGCTGCGAGCTTGCGAGCTTCCCCAGGGCCCCTCTGCTTCTGGAGGGTTGGGAGGGGGGGGTGGTTTTTTGGGGGTTGGGGTTTTTGATGGTTTGTGTGGGTTTGGCTGCGGTATGGTTATTGGTGTGGCTGGAATTCAGTCGGATGGTTTGATACTAGCGCTTGTTTAAGGTTATCCATAATTTTTTAAAAATGCAACTTTCTAAAGGATGGCCAGCGCGTTGCAGTCTGAAAAAGCTCGAAGCATGCTCTATTCATTTCACTCTCCGCGAGGCTATCGCGAAGCAATTAATTCCCAGCTCGACGATAGAATCCCAGATCTTTACGCCTCGGCTGAATCGGCGCCTGTTTTACGCCAATTTAAGGGTGCAATTAGCTTTCGAGCTAGTTTGTAGTCCAGCGACTATACCGCCGCCACCGCGAGAGCCGGTATAGCCCCTTTCTATTGCTTTCTTAGTCTAGCCCCGTGTACCGCTCCGCCAGAGCTTTTGCAGGGATGCGATGACGTCACTGGTACACCGGCGAACTGACGGATTGTTTCGTCTTGGTACCGAGCGTCAATCCTGCTTGCTTTTCTTGTGTTGTTTTTTTATTGTGGGACATTTTATGGATGGTGGGATTGTTTAGCGAAATATTGTTTTGTTGTTAAGGATTTTTTTTTTGTTTTAAAGAAATTGGTAGTTTCGTTTGAAACGAAATTTGTTTGACGTAAATAGGTATTTTGATTGATTGTTTTGAATTTTGTAAATTGTATTTTAGCGTGATTGGAAGTTAGACACGAAACAACTACAGCGTTATTGAGCGTAGTATAAGTGTATTCTTATACTATTTTTACGTACAACCCTATCATTTTCCTCTAGCTACAATTTGTATTCGTATACATCCCGCGAAGCAATCAGTTGTGCTTTGTTATTTCAAATTTTGATGGATTTCATTTTCTCTAAACAGAGTAAAATAGCAAGCAAATCAGTGAAGTTTGCATTTTTTCATAACACTAATACTGATATTGATTACTAGTCACTTCTTCTAGTATTCTTAAAAATAAACTAAACGGTATTTGCGTACTTCCAATTTCGTAAGTTTGTATGAAAGCCAGGATAAACTCTTACTGCAACTATTATTTCGTTTATTCTACGTAAGCAACTCGTAAAGTAGCAAGTATAATAGTACTATAATACAAAATTCACTCGACCTTATTTCATAAAAAAAAATTCATTCCTTCCACCCACCAACCAAAAAAACCCACTATACCATCCGTCCAAAATTTCAAACCAGCCCCAACCGTCACCGACGGTCACTCAGCATCAGCGTCCCCAACTCCGTCACCACCCTCCCTCTCTCTCCCCACCACCCACAGCAGTAGGGTTAAACCAGCGCCGAGGGGGGCTACGTCGCCAGCCATCCCCCCCAGGCCAGGTATATACATGCATGTGTGCGCCCCTACGTGCACGCGCGGCGCTCTGCAGCCGGCGCGCTCGCTCGAGCGCCGAATCAATAAGCCGCGCGAGCGAGACGGATGATAGTCGCTCTCACTGCTGCAGAGGTCCACTACCAGAGAGACTCCGAGCCGCTTTGCGCGCTGCACACAGCAGGTGTCGCGGTTAGAGAGCTGGCTTTGGGAAGCTGAGAGGGGTTTGAGGTGTTGGTGATCGGTTGATTTTTTTTTGGTGAGGGGATTTTGGGAATTGGGGTGTTTGGATGGGTTTGGGTGGGTGGGTTATGCTGAGGGCTGGGATTAGAAGGCGCTTTTGGAGGGAGAGGTAGTGATTAGATAGTGAGCGAAATTGAGGTGTCGATTTTTTACGCGTATTTTGTAATATTTTGGAACGCTTTATTTTTTAGGACTTATGATTTTTAATTTGATGTATTGTATTTCATATATTATTAAATAGAAAAATTATATTTATGAGATGTTCAAAACAGTAGGATTTTCATGAAAATAAAATATTTTTGTGAACATAAGTATATTTCCAAGATTTCAGTCATCATATTTTACTAAAAGTAATTAGACGCTATAATATTAGAGCAAGCATGTTGATGTCTGACGACACTCGATAGTCCGTAGATTAGCTTGAGTAGTATATTCGAGAAACTCGAGGTCTGACTAGACCCGACGCTGTTCTACTTACCTATACTATAGTACCGTGATCTCTATAATTTCACTGTATATTATCATCTTTTTTTGTAGGACGTGTACTGATACATACTTACATAAATTTCAAAATTTATTATTCAAATATCCTTAAAAAATTACTCGCTTTGATGTCAGTGCACGTTGCCCACTTACTACTTGAAAATCATTAATCAAGTAAAAATGCGCTAAAAATGACTATTTATTTTTCAGATAACGATCGTGTATTTTTTAATTCGTTACCTTAGAAGGCAAAAGCTGGATTAGATTTTTATAGGATCGCGCGACCGAAAGTACTCGGCTCAAGCAAGGAACGATATGCGTAGCTCGTGTGAAGGGCTCTCGAGTTCTTTTTTTGTTCTACGACTCAAAAGTGTTGTAGAAAATCGTGCGGATAAGTACAGAACTTTCGCGAAGCTGGTAGAATGAATAATTTGATGGGCTGACGAGTAAGGTTGAGATTTAAGTTATTTTGAGAATGATATTATTTTTGTAAAATATTTTTTGAACATTTTCAGAATATTTTTGAAATTCTTAATTTTATACAAAATGAACAGTTGTGATATAATATTTCCTTTTATGCTGATGTTTTTTATAATATATTAAATTAATGTTCTTAAATGATCTAAAATGTCTTTGAATTGCTGGGTTTATTTTTTTTTATATTGTATCACAAATAGGCTACAATTTATAAAAAAACATTTTATGCCACTCTAACCTCAAAATCCTAACTTTAAGATAATTTTTCGGCTCTCGTGGCATAAAATATGGTTCGATACTATGGTGCGTAAGGTGATTTTTTCCTCGTACGACTTTTCACCCTCACTTCGCTCGGACGAAAAACGTCTCACGAGGCAAATAACCACCTTTCATACCCGTATCGAAATGTACTATTAACTCCATTACCAATTTTTGTTTTCATATTCTGTAATTTATTATAAATATGTTAAAATCTACCTTCATTTTACAAATAAACAGGGTGTCTCAAAAGTAATTGGACGTCTATATTTTCTCACGTAAGGTATTTTATTTAAACAGGTCAAGATCATTTCTGAAGTAACTTTTAACATGGAATTCTCGCTTCGCTCGGCAGTAAACGCAGCCTCGTGAAAAAATATTCTTGTTCGGGCAGTAAACTCACCCGCGGGAAAAATCTGCTACTTTTGGCCCTTATAAATAAAAAAAATGTATTTTTGTTATAAAAATCACCTTTACTTTCATTTATAAAACTGTATTTTTTTTAATTAACGTGCACATTACAAGATTCAGCATCGCCTTTTTTATTTAACCGTGCATGATATCAAGCTTTACACATGGAGTATCAAAAAATTATTTCACAAAATAATGTGAAAACTTAAACCTGACGATTAAAAAACATTTAAAATAGAAAAGAATCTAATATGATAAAAATTGATTATTTGTACTACTTTCCTTTCCCTAGGCAAAAATGAGCTTTACTAAATCTAAAATATAATCAGCTTTGTTTGATAACAATCGGTTAAGTAACTTTAAAAATATTCACTTGCACATATATATACAAATATCCGTAAAAGCATAAAAATAATACATTTAAATTATAAAAGCTTATATATTGCTCTTTAATAATATTTCTTATCTTGATATACTGTGCAGGATGAAATCAATGATCTTTGGTGATAGATATCACTAAATTATAGAAAAGTGTTATTGTAGACTTAAACTAAAAACTTTACGTTTTAGTACGTAAAAAATCGATTAACTGACGTTTTTTAGTAACAGTTTACTCTCTTGCCTTTTACAACATGGCTTACTTGATATTAAAGCTATTTTTCATATATTCGTTTTTCATTAAAGATCATCAGTTTACAGTTACTTGTTATGCAAAATGGCTAGATCCATTACTAATCAAAATCAGTGCTGAAGTTAAACCATATCAAATTACAATATTTACAAATGAAACAGTCAACAATTATAAATATCAGCAGAATACTATTTTAAAAAAGATTCTCAACATTTTTCCGGTAGTTTTAATAAACTTAGATCAAACAAAAATTTTTGGTCTTAATAAGTCTCTTACTTTACCAATTTTTAACAATCCAAGAGCAACTCAAAATTTGTATGTCATATTTCTTAATCAAAGAACCAATAAAATATATTTTCAGAATTTAGAAGATATTTTTGATTTTCTCGTCCGATTCTTGCCAACATCACCTAGGCCGAAATGCTTAATTATACTTTTTAACTATTCTTTTGAAGATAATTTAAAAAATACTTTTCAATATATTTGGAAGTTAAAATTTCTAGACGTTGTCGTTTTAAAAATTGATTACAATAAAAATATGCCTACAAAACTGATGTACAATCCTTTTACTGATGAAATTATGGAAAACTTTTTGGATTCAGAAAGTGCGCTTTTCCCAGATAAACTAAGAAATATTAATAACTATATCTTTAAGGTGCCAATCATTCACGATCCGCCGTACATGATAGAAAGAAGGAATAACCATACGGTGGAAGTCGAAGGACGTTATATAAAATTTTTAGAGATCTTTTGCCAAACTATCAATGCGAAACTAGTTTTCATCAGAACAAATGCCATATCTTTTCAAGAAATGAAATACGTTTATCTAAAAGTGTTTAACGGCGATTTTAATATAATGGGAATTCCCACTGGGGTGGCATCAGTGTTGCCCATTGGGCGTTTAACAAGCCGATTATTTATGACAACTAAATTTATAATGATTGTTCCACATTTGACCACATCAAAGATTGACGTTTCTTTGAACACTATAATTTACATGGTAATCTTACCAGTCGTCGTAGTTGTGTATTGCATTTTAATAAAAATTCTTAAATTCTCCTCTCAGATTTGGAATACCTTAAAGGTATTCCAAATAATAATAGCTGTCCCAATGAAAGAGCCAACAAAACCTATCGAGCGATTAATTTTTATTACATTGGTTGGACTATCGATGAAGTACACCACGGACTTGGTGGCACAGCTGACCGACATGAAACTGGTGAAAAAAGAATTACCTCTAAACACATTTAAGAAAATATACGATTCTAATCTGCCTCTTGTTGTCGGCGATTTCTTTTTCAATTTCATCTTTTCAGGTAAAGAGGGAATCTTTAAAAAATTAAAAACGAGAACAAGCAAAATAAAGAAAATTGCAGAATGTTATGAGGCTAATATGAGGCATGAGCCAACAGTTTGCATCCACTATTTCAACGGTGAATCAGTGAATATCGATTCATACAGATCGACTGACGACGAGCCGATCATGAAAATAACCGATCTTTCATTGTATGACGGCTTTTCGGCTTTTCCCTTCGAAGATGCGTCAGTTTTCGTAGAGAAGTTCGATGTGATATTGCAAAGACTCATGGAATCGGGTATTCCCGAGACCTGGGCTGTACGGGATCAAAAAGTTCAGTTTCAACAGAAGCATAGTGAGGAGTTTAAGACTCAAAATTTTGCACAGATATTGTTTTATTTACTGAGCATGGGATATTCGATTTCTATCGTTGTATTTGTGAGTGAATTGTTATTTAAATATGGACAGTGCCTGTTGAATTTGAAAAACAGTAATGTCGAAAAGTTTTAATACTGTTCGTTCTTAAAAACTTCTAGTTTTCAAGGACTGATGCTAAGCTTTAAAACTATCGAATATGATGTTATGCAGACTATTGTATAAATAATCAAAGTAATTAAATTTTTATTATTATGATTAAGTCATATATTATAATATCTGAATGTATGAAAGAATTACTTAGAGTAATTGCTATCTAAACATTTACATTTAAATCTAAATCCGTGCATAAACGTGAAATCTAAAAAAGGACATAGAAGTGCCATACAAATCGCAATTAATTGCATTTGTGACGTTATGTTAAAAACGTTCAATTAATATGTTATCTCTTACCATTTTTACAACTAAAGTGTATCCAAAAATCTAATTCATAAGTGATATTATTTACTATATTTTCGTAGTAAAAATCAAATGAAAAAGTTTTAACTGCGCGGTTACAAAAAAGTGTAAATAATATATTAAGAATTAAAGCAATACATTGTAAATTGTAATATAACATTGTTCATAATGTATATAAAAGCAATTCTTTATAACGAATTATGCATTTGTACAATGATCATTCCTTAATTTTCTAATATGTAAATATTTTTATAAATCGACAATGTATGTAGAATAATAGTAGAGACGTAGGCACATTATACAGTATACAGTGTTTTTGAATTAGGTTTCATTTTTATGTCTAACTAAAGATTCAAAAATTATTTAGCCGTAACGTTTATCAAAAATATTGCTTTCGTATTCTAAGAATTACCTACTGTAACTTAACTTTTCATAAATAAATGTCGGAAACGTGGTTATTATAAGGTATTTTTGATTCCAAAGTATATTACATTGGTTTTATGATCACAAATTGTATTATTTTAATATCTTATGTCTAAGTATAATTATATTGCTAATGTTAAAAAAATTATCAAATAAGCAAGTTTCTAGCTAAAAAACTGTTACAATAGTCATTTTTGTTAGCGGGTTTCTAGTTAATTTTTAGCTAACTTTTAACGAGTCTAGTTAATTTCGAATTAGAATACCATTAACATTTCACTGTGACTTTTAAATCGCGCAAATATATTCGGGCACCTGCGATCCAGTATTAGAAGATGATTTTAAATATTTTCAGAATGTCATATTTAATAAAAATTAAATCATCCATAGAATTACTCCTTTGCGTTAAAAAACTCATTTTTATTATAGAAAAAAATTTGATATAAAAATTATAAAAATAAATATTTTTTATCATAGTTTTTATTAATAACAAAGCAAAGGAGTATTTAAAATAAATAAAAATATGACTGTATGTATAGTCTTTGGTGTCGGTAAAAATGCAAATTAAAATATTTTTGTTTGGTATTGGTTATTTGTCATTATATTCATACGTGTATTATTGGAAATCCATTTTCTACGGATAATTTTGTGGCGTGCATATTTTAAATTTATGTTTTGATTAATAATGAATAAATTATTATTGAAAATCGCTGAGATATCTGCCTCAAAGTGTTATAAAAAAATGTATAAAAATGTTATCATATGAAATCTTAATTTGCCTACATATATTAGGAAATGCTCTTGTGGATAATACTAAAAAAGTAAAAGATTCGCACCCAAAAATCGCAAGATGCGAAGTTTTCGATAAAAAGGCTATTTAATCGATAAAATTGTAGTAATAATAGAAATGTTAGTATATTTTATGTTATTTTTTAACTTACAATGAAAATTGAATAGCTGATAAGCAAATCTAAATATTGGGTAAAATGTTTGTAAATTTTCAATTCAATATGTACGCAAATTATTCATGTAAATATTTTGGCTATAAATTTATATTTGTGTTTTTAAAATTTTATAATAAACTCAAGTCAATGTTTGTATATTTAATTACTATCTCTCACATAAGATATTACATACGCAATTAATCCTTTATCTTTATTTTATTTTATGAAAAACAAATAGTATTTAACAATTTTGTTTACTGCTAAGAGATATATGCTCGATATGTTCTAATATAATGACTTTCTATTACACCTACACCCTAAACAACATTATAAATATTATACCAGCGTTTAGTATTATTGATTTAACAATGAAATAGAAAAACGTAGAAAATAGATTATTGATCGATCAAAATAATAGAAGATTAATGGTACGTGACAATTTACAACACTTTTTTTCGCTAAGTGCTAACGTAAAGCATTAAAATCTTATCTTGAAAACAAAAAAAATATATTCACATTGTTTTTTGTATTACCTTATACACACGGTAGAAAATTTCGTATTTTTCTCCACGCGACGTGTAAAATGCGTACTGTCCGCCCTGCGGGCGAATTTTACAGCACGCTTTTTACGCTCCTCGTGGTGCACCATGGGAGTAAGTAAAGAAAGCCTCAGACTGCATGTTTGTCACCCTCGCCTTCGGCTCGGCTGACAATTACACGCAGTTTGAGACATTCTTTACTTTTACTCCCTAGGTGCATAATGTTCTATTATGTAAATTTTATTTAAGAAAACAGATAATTTATGTAGGTTTGTAAAAAATTCAATATATATACACAGTAATAATAATTTTAACAGAAGAAGAAAGTATCTTATAAATTTTTAACACTGATATACTCATTGATAAAAAAATTCTCTTTCGCGATGAAATATCTCGAGGTGATCAATACAATTTTATAAATTACAAAAACTTATTAATATATTTCTTATGATTTTAAATGATCTTATAATTAATCATGGATTTATTGTACCTTTTACAAAGAAATTGGATAAAACGAATTTTGTTCAGTTATTTCTAAAGATCTTCTGCAGTTTCTAGCTTTAGAATAATTGACAGCTAGTCGAATGGTAAATTGCTTTGAAAAAAAGTAAACATTTAAGTGTAAAAATATTAATTTTTATTTACATTATTAAATATTCAAGTATTCATAACCACAAAATAAATTATTTTAAGTCTTACTTTGGTTAGACTTATTACTTACCACTTTCGTTAATAAATTTTTTTTTAATAAATAATTACAAAATTGACTGAATCGTTATTTACAAATTTTAACTTTTGTTCTTCCACTCTCCAGAGTAGAAGAAACGGTGGAAGGCTAAGTCGTGAGTGGTATTTGTCGCACATTTTGTAGTGGTTATCCAACCAGCAATCTGGAGGAACACAGACTGATGAACATCAGTCACATGCAGTTTACCCAGTCGGCAACGCTTGTAAGTGAGTATAGTTAGAATTCTCGGTATTAAGAAATACGCACGGCATACCATGAATATATGTTTGCACACGTGTCACATCAATCAATTATCTTCTTTTCGTCCTTTAGAGTTTCATCAAAATCCTGTAAAAATAAATAATCATAAATTACTGTCATTAAATTTAGTTCAATTAAAGAAAGCAGATTGTTTTTACAGAATTATTCCTAATATGTTGTAATGTACTATCAGACTGTTGCACCATGCTAAAAAAGTGTCCATCACTTCGTTGCAACAAAGTGCTAACTTCATCAAATTCAACTACCTCTCCATTATCCAATACTAAAATTTTATCGCTGTCCATAATACTATTCAATCTGTGGGCAATCATTAACACAGTGCAATCCTTAAATTTATTCCTAATTATTCTCTGAATGAGATTATCAGTAGTAGGATCGACGTTAGCAGTAGCTTCATCTAATACAAGAATCTTATTTTTCTTCAAAATTGCACGAGCTAGGCAAAGCAGTTGACGTTGTCCTACGCTGAGATTTCTCCCACCTTGATCGATAGACTGATCCAAGGAATCAAAAATTTTGTTGATTTCGACTTCCTCCAAAGTGGACCAAAGTAATGCATCATCGTGTTGATGAAAAGGATCAAGATTATCTCTTAACGAAGCAGTAAACAGTATCGGTTCTTGAGGAATAATAGAAATTCTATTTCGCAAATCAAAGAGGCCTACTTCTTTTGTATTTATGCTGTCGATAAGCACGGACCCTTCAATTTTGGCAAGCCGAAAGAGAGTTGATACTAAAGATGATTTTCCAGCACCGGTACGCCCAACTATCCCAATCTAAAAATATGTATTATTATGTAAACTATACTCGAAAAGAAAAAGAAAATGTGTATAATTGAAGGATCAGATCTAATAAAACTAGTGCCCAAAATTTTGTAAAAATATGAATATTTATCTTCGAATTTAAACATCCAATCACAGAATTAAAAATAAAAAAAGTATTTTACTATTTTCTAAAACACCAAATATTTTTTTATACATTAATTTTGTTATTTTAAATATCTCTGGACAAATAATACTTTTACGCGTATTCGGGCGTTATTCCCCTTATTTGATCCGGCTCTTTAATTGTTAATAACTAGAATAAAACGTTTGGTTTGAGACATACAAATTATTGTAAATAATGTTGGGGTAATAAATAATATTTTTTTAATTCATAGTATTAAAGCCTTTGTTACCTTCTTATTAGGCTCGATCGAAAAATTGAGATTCTTCAAAATTGCCTTATTATCATCTGAATATCGCAGATACACATTCTTGAACATGATTTCTCCTTGACTAGGCCATGAATCCGGAATTTGATCAGGCTGACTTTCGAATGGATCCTCCTGTTCTAATTTGATATATTGATACATCCTCTCAACACTTGTCATCTGAGCCGAAGCTTCGGCCACTTGTTTCATAGTAAATTGCAACATTCCACAAATAGTTAACGATTGAGTTATCGCCAATCCTACATCACCTGCGAACGTATTGCTATTTTTAAGAAAGATGAAACTGTAGATGACGAAGGACAAAAAACTAATGGACACCAAGTCAAGCCAGAAACTGAAAGCTGAAGAAGTTACTATGACGAGATAGTGTGCTGCAGTATGGTGATCCTGACGTGTATCAAACTCTTTTCGAACGATCTTTTGGGCGTTGCAGGAACGGATAGTTGAAAGACCGATTAAAGATGAATTCACGAGAGAAAACACTGGACTTTTAGCTAATACAAAAATAGTATCAATTTAATTGTCTAAAAATAGTATAAAGATAAAGGTTTGTAAACTTTTTAATTAGTGTATTCTCACCAATGCCTTCCAATCTCTTAATATCTTGAACAGTAGAAATGTAAATATCATTAATTTTTAGAAAAAGATATCCCATTATTAATAAAGAAAAGACTGACCACCAGTTTATGATAAGTATTTGAATAATTATTCCAACGAGGAGGAAAACTCTTTCAATAACATCTAACATAACACTTGACAAAACGTCATCTACAGCACCAGTATCTTTTGAAAATCGATTGACTATTCGACCTTTAATGATTTAATAATGTAAGGTGTAATTTTTCATTAAGGTATGCAAATTAAAAAAAAACATTTATTTAACATACCAGATGGATTGCTTTCAAAAAATTGCATTGGTGCTCGGATTAAACTTGTAAACATAGAATTATGAATATTTCTACTTGAATCCAAAACAGTCTTATAAAAAAGTAGATTTCTTAAATTTGAAAAAATTATGACACCTAAAATTAAGCATCCGTATACATGTAAAGCTGTATTATCGCTTAAAAACTGTTTTGCGTCCATAATTTTTGTAACTGTATTATTTTCTGTGTCATCAAAATATTTCAAACGTCTTTCTTCTTCATTGATCCTAAAATAAAATTAATGAATAATATTATTTGTTCATTATGACTATATAAAGATCTTATTATTATTGATAGTTTCGAGGGTTCAGATTTTTCATTAAATTTTTAGTTAATTAATAATATGTTTGTGGTAAATTGTAAATTTGTATTGAATCTCATTTCAATATACCGGAGAAATATTTTATATAAATTAAAAACTTTTTGAAATAAATATCACTTTTTGGCATAACCAAATATAAGTCGATTAAAGATTTTTTTGACAAAAGTCAATTTGAAAGTTCGAAAGTCGTTAATCAAAAACGACTTTTAAATTGCACTTAAGTTTGTTGATTCTTTCTCATGTACTTATAGATACTAGAAAAGTATCTCTATTTTTAATATAAAACACGCAGATTTAAAAGAACTTCTAAAAAACTACTCAACACTGATTGGACTAGAAAAATTATACGTAGCTTTATACAATAATTTGAATATATAGTGTAAAAAAATTAAAATGTAACTATTACTTACCAAAACGATAACCAATAATCAAAGCCACTGATTAACAATTGTGTCATAACGAAGCAAAATAATAATATCGTCAAAGTAAAATAAGAACCACCTGCTCTAAAATATTTTAAATACAGTGATTTAGTTATTTGCCCTTTTGCTGCTAACTCTTCTACTTCCATTGGTTCGTTTTCTTCGTCATCATTTTTGGTCTCAGCGTAAAGAGCTGATAGACGCCTGCTTATCACATTATTTTCTTCTAATACTAGTTTCTGTTTTTCGTCACTTAAAGATAAATTACTAATGTACTTTTCATCTTTGTAAAAACTTTGAAAAGTTCCTTGAAAATCTACACGACCCTGAACAATTATGTTGAGGTTTTAAAAAATTATAATCTTTTTGATCTACATTTAAACAAAAGTAATTAAAGATATCTTACGTTATTCAATAAAATAATTGTGTCAGATTTTTCTAAATACTGGACTTGATGCGTCACTAAAATCCGGGTTTTATTTTTTAGTAACCCATTTATACAGTCTTGAAATAAAATATCACCCACGTAAGTATCTACTGCAGATAAGGGATCGTCAAATAAATAAATATCGGCATCCCTATAAACTGACCTAAGAAAAATATGAAAATCGTATCTTATTTAATCAAAAAAATTAATGGCTGAGAAAGAATGCATTGTATAGTGGATATTTATTAATTATTATTATTTATTTATATTAATATTTAGACTTGTGTGTAATTTTCAAACAAAAGTAGTTTAAAAAAGAAAAGTTTAAATAATTAAAATTAAACAAAGACAGATAATGCTATTAAAAAAATAGTAAAATCTAAAAACACATTTTTACATAAAAACTTAAATTATTTTAAAAATGTAGAATAGATAAATGGATTTGGTAATACGAAAATTAGATTTTTACTTTTTTAAAAACTTTAAAACAATTAGTGACAAACAAAGCTTAATTTACACGGTAAAATTTCAATAATTTTCATAAAAATGAAATTCTTAAATTATGAATTTTTTTATAAGCCTAAAAATCATACCTTGCTAAATTTAACCTAGCGCACTGTCCACCACTTAAAGCCATACCCCTCTCCCCTACTAGAGTTTTATCACCGTAGGCCAATTGTTGAAAGTCCTTTGTAAGAGCGCAAACTTTAATCACACTATCGTACTTTTCTTTGTCATACGATTCGCCAAATAGAATATTGTCTCTTATGGAACCAGTGAATAACCAAGGCTCCTGACTCGAGTAAGATACTTTTCCATTAATATAAACTTCGCCCGAGTTCGTCTGAAGTTCTCCTAAAATTAATTTTAATAGAGAACTCTGTAAAAAATATTAATGTTAAGAATGAATAATTTTTCTTTTGTTTTTCTTTTTTAGATAATTATAATATTGATGGAATTTATAATTTTAATTCTAGTATGACGGGGAAAGTGTCTCAGTGGATCTACCTTTCAGTTAAACATACTATAAGCTATAATAAGC
>JAPYZA010009473.1:0-15349 GCA_030522685.1 Eupelmus azureus | reverse complement strand
AGATTGACTTCAAAATTTGCAGGGATCTTTGGTATACATCTCTTTACAGAATCAATGGATTGGAATCTCAAAAAGATAAGTTAAAGTGAATGCTACGTATGTAAATATTTAAATACATTATTACTAGTATTTTCCTTATAAATATGTCTAATAATTTAAAAACAATTTTTTTTTTAGAAAAGTAATCTGTTGGTTCAGTAGTGCTATTCTAAAGGAGTGTTTCAAGCCCAACCTGGTATAAATTTGTTGGACTGGTTGGCTAAAAATCCTGCGGTAAGTCGATACAGAAGCCAAAATTCAAGATTTCGAACACTGAGCAGTATCGAAGACTTAGGAGACAATATAGGTCACTTGAATGTGCTTAAATGATCTGTAATATGTAGATTGTAAGTACAAAAAATGTATATTACCAAAAATTATGATGTACTATTTAAAATAGTAATACATATTTTATTCATTTTCAGTGATTTTAACTCAGGCTGGCCCTCTTAAAGGAGTACCAGTTCAAAAAATTAAAACGACAAAACGTCTGGAAAAAGAAAAAACGTTTGATTATTCCGAAAGGAGTTTATCAGGGAATCCAAACATGCATTCAATCGCTTAGAAAAACACAAAACACTAGAAAATAAAATCCAAAAAACGACGATATGCAAAAGAATATTCAAAGAAACAAAACAACTTTTCTGGCTTAAATTTGTAAATAAGCTCAATGTAAATACGTCAATTCAGGTCAAATTCAAAACTACAAAAATATCTATATTAATTAACCACGATAAAGAAATACTATCAACTCCAAGTGAAACAGCAAACGAACTAGCAGGAACCTTTGCAGACCTAACTCTAGTAATTCAAACTACGACGAAAGTTTTACCCAAATCAAAAATAAATTAACTAATTCAATAAACAAAGCGAATATTTAAAATTTCAGATCAGATAAATAAAAATATTTAAATGAAAACATTTAAACAGAGGAAATAATAGAAACTCTGAAAGCATGTAATAACTCAAGCCGCGGGCTTGACAAAATTCCAAATATTCTATTAAAAAGTTTACCATTAATCGCTTTTAATTATATTAAAAAAAATGTTTAAAAACTACAGACCGATTTCATTGACAAAAAACTTATACAAAATCAGGGAAAATATTCTCAATAAACGCTTAACATTTGAGGACGTTTTGAATTATAACGATTATATGGAAAATATTTTAACAACATCTTAAAAACATTATCTAAAATATTTTTGTAACCTTTTGACAAAGTTTTCGAAAAGGTTTCTGTACATGTATTTAGAAACTTTTATAATCGTATGCAAAAAGATTTTTCTGATAGACAGTAACTCTGCACAAAACGTTAATAAAATGTTTTTAAAACCTTTTTGCAAACATTTCCAAAAAGATTTTTAATATATTTCGTAGAAACTTTTCGAAAAACATTTTTCGAATATTTTAAAAAAACTATTGCGCGGTGGATTCAAAAGGTTGAAAATTCCGTTATGGAAACTGTTTTAAAAACACCTGAAAAACATTATCTGATATTTTTTTAACCTTTTAAAAGCGTTTTTGAAAATGTTTCTCTAAATGTTTTTAGAAAATCTTATTATCATTTCCGAAAAGGTGTATTTGCTAGACAGAAACTGTGCATGAAAGTTTAATAAAATCTTTTAAAAAACTTTCTAAAAACATTTCGAAAAAGATTTTTTAAACGTTTTCTAAATACCTTTCATACTAAATTCATACAAAGCTATAGTACTATCAAAACTATATTACGGGAAAATTATAGACGGCCTATCAAACGCCTCAAAATCATTAAATGCTATTCATAACCAAGGACTAAGAATATCACTGGGAGCATCTCATACTAGCCCAAGAAACAGCATTTTAGCAGAAACAAACATGCTTCCCCTTTACAATCGTCAAATTTGCGCAAAAGGGCGAGCGCTCTGGGTGTCGCCACAAGGCGGTATACATGCACTCGCAGAATGCCCTGCATTTAGCACAGAAAGAAGAAATCTAAACTTATATAGAAAAAGATATCGACGAACATTTAAATTCTAGTTACAAAAACATTTAAATTCTAGTTAAAAAGATATCGACGAACATTTAAATTCTAATTACGACATCAAAAAAGTGCTCAAATTTTTAGAAAATACAAACAATTTCAACCTTATATAGTTACCTCAAATGAAAAAAATATAATACATCTGTAAAACTTATTATTATGTATCAATGAAATGTTAACATGTCTTTGCTGTAAATAATTATGTAATATTATTTTATAAAATTCATTTATGTAAATACTTGTAAACAATGGCATTCGCTAATAACTATGCGACTTTAAATAGAAATAAATGAAAAAAAAGAAACGTGATAAATCAGACGTTTTATCACATGATTAATCGTGCGATATTAATTCTGGAAATCAGCGGAACGGGATTAATCACATGCCAAATCACGCAATAAATCACGTTAAATGATTAATCATATGCTGAAGCCGATCAATAAAAGCACATGCTTAAATACGATATTTGTTATTATGTGATTAATCATATTATTTAGCATGTAACTAATCACCTTATAAGACACGTGATTAATCTCGAGATTAATTTCGTAAATAATCTTGTAATTAATCACATTATTATTTTCAGTAGGGATGATATCGCGCGACAAGCTTGCGAATAAGTATAAGTTTAAGCTAATTACGATTGGCATAGCACGGTTAACAAAGATTGTGGTATTTCGTCGACGAGGATAGCCTAAACTGGTAACCCCTACGACGGCAGATGACAATAGATGCTCCAGATCTAAATGTTCCATGACACGAAAGAAATTCCATATAAAAAGTATTTGTAAATGCTCATTTAATTTTGTGCACAATATTTCAACGTTATTCGAAAATTTTGTTCAGTTCATATATTTCACGGGTAATGGATATTTTATAAACTCACAAGTAACGAGATTGCAGCTCGATTTTTAGATAAGAAAAAAAATGTTATCAATGCAAAGATTTCTACTTGCGAATGTATACAATATTTAAAATCTTTTTAAATAATAGTTATATCATTACATGATAGCTTATTGAGTTAATTATTTTTTTATTCTTATAGAATTAATTAAATTAACTTCCGAATTAGTAATCTATAATAAAATTACAATATAAAAGTTTCGAATAAATTTGAATTCAAACTGTAAGTTCTCGATCGGTGCTATTTGAGCCTTTGTCGATAAGGTAAAGAGTAAGGTGATCATCACCGTATATGAATATACCTACGCAGTGTTTGTTTACTTTCGGTGTAGTGGGTAGCCGGTTTCGCTCATTTTTATCTAAACTATAAAGAAAAGTGAGTTATAACAGTTACTCATAACATTGCTGTTGACTTTTTGAAGTTTCGTCGCCACGTTCTTATTCTTAGGACACGAGGTCCCACAGGCAGCGAGTAGCACGTAGCGCCATACTCACACATACATGTACGGGCGCACACACGCAAGCGCTCCACTCACACTTACACGTTAAGCACGCATCAATTGTAGCTCTTAAATAAAGACATTTATTATAAATTTCTTTCTTCTGTCTAGACTCCCATCCTCAGCGCACGTAGGCCTAAACTCCTACAGGTGTATCAGTGAAATGTTTAGTAAGCTGTCCGAGATGTACATCGCTGTAATGAAGGTTATTTGTCAACAAAAAAGAGAAGAGCTTAGAGCTTTATCAAGTGCAGCTGATGACTTTTGGAATTTCATTTTATATATGAATAAGTACAGAATTGCAAACTAAGTGAGTGTTGTATCAATTTTTCTGCTACGTTAATTTATGTTCATTTGTTGTATACATGTCAAGATGGAAGTATTCTCTTGGCGTATGAAGATGTAATTACAGATTTCTTGCTTTTCTCCAGGAGTAATTTTCTTTACTGGATAAAAATGTCAGTATTTTAAATTTTGCTCTTATTTAGTTTCCTATATTCCTTCTTACGGTTATGGGTTCATTGTTGGACCTAAGTAGACACTTTTATTTATTCTGACATAACTAATATTTGTTTGTTGTGCGTGCCAGGGTGCACGTATTCCTTAAACGCACGAAGATGAAATTGAATTTTTCTACAGGAATAATTTTTCTTATTGAATAAACACATGTGAGTATTATTACCTTATTCATTCTTTTCTTTTTCTTAATATACCCATATGTCTGTTATTGTTAGACTCGAGTAGCCTCTCTTATTTATTCTGACATAACTAATATTTGTTTCTTGTGCGTGCCAGGATGCAAGTATTCCTTGAAAGCACGAAGACGATGCAGATTATATATAAGTGATTTCAAGCATTATTAAGTATCCCATAGACTACTCACAGTTTAAGAATATGTTTTTTTACGCAACAAAGCTTTATGAATACCAAAGTTTAAAAGGAAGTGCCAAGTCTGCAGCAAACACTAGACATGTGAAGAAGACAATGCGTATACAAACAAATTAAATCATTTTATTATTTAATAATTTTATAGTCATTTATGATAAATACGTTTGAATTAATTTAAAAAGTCGATATTTTTATTTATATATACATATTAAATTTGATATCAAGTCTGATATTTAAATTTTATATTTTTACAAAGTACATAAGTATACGTAATTAGTATGTAGAAAACCTTTTTTTTAATTTAATTAGTATTTTTAAAAACCTAAGATATGTTGAAAAAAAAAATTATAAAATTTCTTGATTTGAAATCTGTACTTTTTAATTTGATTGTTACAAGCTTAAAAAAACTTTATTTAAAATTTTTCACACTGTTAATTAATTATTTATAACAATTTTTAAAACAAACATACCTTTTTGTAAGTGACTTTTTAAATATATATTTGAAAATTGATTTATTATGTTCTAGTACTTTGGTTGTGATGTTCAAGGATCGTCAGTAAAAGGAAACTTCAAATTTTCTCAAGAGAAATCAAGATATGAAGCAATTACTTTAAATTACACTAATATATAGCTCTAATAGAACATAATGAGCTAACTAAAACATAAGTCCCTTGTAGGTCGTGCGTAATAAAAAATTTGTATCTTTACAAGACCTACAACTTTTTTATCATGATTGTTTATGAAAAATCATTATTTTTTTAAATATGCGTAAAAATTATCACAAATATAGATTTTTCGTCGATATCTTTTTATGATAGGATTTTTGACATAATTCATAAAAAAGAAAAGATATATTTGTTACAATTATCATTCGTTAAAATACTACAGCTTTTATATTGCAAATTTTGCTCAAAAAAAAAAAAAAAATAATTTTTTATATAACATACTGAAACGAGGATCTAGCCTACGAAATATAAGGTTAAAACCTCTGCTGCCTGCTAGCGAACTTACACACACAGACAGCAGAGGTATGCGAGAGCAAGTCAGCCTCGCGCTCTCAGCAGCGCGAGGCGCGCCGGGAAAGGAGGGGAACTTCCCTCTCGCGATACGCGGGCCCGGCAGCTACGATATATCTGCCGTAAGCAACACGTGGCCGCAGAACCGCTAATAGCTTTTCTTAGCCTTGGCACTCGTGCAATTCTCGCTGCATGCAATCAACGCGTTTATGAGTGCATTCGAAGCCGCTGTCTACACCTGCGTGCCGCAACTCAACTACCGCTGATCGTCTGCATCGCGATTAGAAGCGTCAGGAGGCAGCGACGAACAGTGTCTTCTCAGACCAGCATAGCGCGCGGGCGACGCCATTTTGGCTGTTATCTAATGAAGGCCTGCAGGCACATTTCTTTTCACAGTTGAGTGCACGTGAGCACGGGCTCGCGGCCGCACACTCAGCTGTGCGCGCATACAGCGTTCGCTGTGTCCTCCACTCGAAAGTGGAGGCTATAATTCACCTCTCGCGCGCAACCGCTAATTTCCAATACAATTGTTCGATTTTCGTTCTTTTCTTTTTGTTCATTTTTTTCCAATAAATGTTTCGTACTCGTAAATAAATACGTTGTGTTTATTTACGAGAAGACCTTTGGACCTAATTCCTCACGGAACTGTCCCAAGTAGCCAATTACCGCCGCCTCCGCGGGTATCGAGCAGCCTCTCTGCTCGATACATACTCTGAACTAGTTGGGAAGACCCTCGGTTTGATTCCCAGGTGGATCACATCCACCTATTGTGTACGGGGCCACCGGCATCGAACGCTGTGGTCATAGTACGTGCGGCTAACGTCCGCCGGCCACAGTAGCCACTTCGAGGGAGTCTCGTGCACGAGCGCGCAAGGCAGTGGCCCACCACTATCTCCGTTACAATACCTAAAAATTCATAATGGCTCTATTATTAGCTTTAAATCCTTCGAAACAATCAGCAAAGAAGTTTTTCAGATTTATTCTGTTAAATCAAAGCGTATAGAAAAGTAAAATTGATTTGCGACCGAGAGTTTTTTTTAAATAATTCACTTTTTTGTATTTTTTCTGCGAATTTTCTTGAAGTTGTTTCGCTATTACGTTGTTTGGAATAAGTTTTTGCAGAAAATGAATAATATAAAAAAGTTATATTTTTGTGAGGGCTACAACTTTTGTATCATGATTATTTGTAAAAAAAAAACATTTCCTTTTTAAACATAGTTAAAAAATATTTTTGAAAATCGATTTTTCATTGTTATTTTTTTCTACGTTTAGATTTTGATCATAATTTATAACTTTTGTATTGTACATTATCGCAAAATCTTGATTTTGTGAAAATTCATAATGGCACTATTGTTGACCTTAAATACTCCAATAAAGATTTTTAATTTTATTATGTTAAATTGAATCGTATAGAAAAGTATAACCGATTTTTGTTCGAAGGATTTTTAAATATAATTAAAAAATCGTTGTCAAAATCGATTTTTCATCGTTATTTCATTTTACGATTGGATTTTGATCATAATTTATAAAAAAAGAAAAGATGTATTTTTTTAAATGTTATAACTTTTGTATTGTCCATTTTTCTCAAAAACAAATAGATTGTATATTATCGCAAAATCTGGAATTTGTAAAAATTCATATCGGCTCTATTGCTGGCCTTAAATACTTCGAAATGGTGTCCAATAAAGTTGTTTAGTTTTATTTTGTTAAATTAAATTGTATAGAAAAGTAAATCCGATTATTGTTCGAGGGATTTTTAAATATCTTACTTTTTGTATTTTTTTCTGCTTTTTTTTGCTGTTACGATGTTTATAATTATTTTTCGAGAAAGTGGACGATATTTTTTTGTTTTCCTAAGGCGACGATTTGTGAAAAATCATTTCCTTTTTAAATATAATTAAAAAATCCTTGTAAAAATTGATTTTTCATTGTTATTTCCTTTTAAGATTGGATTATGATCATAATATATAAAAAATAGAAGATGTATTTTAAAAAATGCTACAACTTTTATTTTAAGTTTTTTGAAAAAATAGATATTTGCCAACGTTTTACTTAAAAATCGATTTTTCAAAAAATTAAATCGAGGGTTTCATGACCTTGTATAAATTTTTTAGGCCTGGAATTAAGACTGTTACCTTCTATTAGCAAGACGAAAACCCAGATAAAATTTCAGCGAAATCTGTCTAATAGATTTTGAGAATATTTATAAACATGATAACACACATACTCAGATCCATTCATACAGTTTAAGAAACACTTGATTTGAACTTATTTTGTGTTAGAAATTTGTTTTCTACATCAAAATGGAAGATTTTTAGGTATTTTATTTGTGGCTACTTGACCGGTCTTACCGTCAGATACCTCACTATGCATAGACTGCGAGTAAGAGTGGAAGAGTTGGAGAACAGCCGCGAGCTGCGGCAGCACTAAACGTAAGTGCGAGCAATCAGTGTAGCTTGGCCAGCAGACCAAGCCAGGCCTACGTGGTGGGCGATAGCAAGCAAATTAATGCTTTAACACCTATCTCTTGCTGTTTTAGACTCTCTACTCTTGGATATCTCATCCTCACGTGGAAGTGGGCCACGTTAACTTTCTTGCAACCCCACACATTCTTTGCAATAGTGAAAATATAAGTCACTCTTTTATAGGTCGAGTCCAAAAACTGGTAATAACTGGAAATAACTGAAAAGAAATGGACAAAACTGGAAATAACTAGAATTAACTTAAAATAAGTCTTAAAATACCTCTGTATTTACAATGTTTTTTCGTTACACCCGGAAATAACTGGAAATAACTAGAAATATCTGGAAACATCTGCAAATAACTGGAATTAAATGGAAATAACTTGAAGTAACTTTTATACATTTCTTAAACTCAACAGTTTATGACTGTTACTTTCAGTTATTTCTAGCTACTTTCAGTTATTTCCAGTTTCTTTTTTCTGTTAAGGTCGGTAAAAAAAAACTGCAACTGCAATGTTGTATTAATATGTTAATACATGATACACAATAAATAAAATAACAGCAAACAAAAATTTCACTCCTCAAAAGGAACAAAAAATAAAATTCTTGGCTCGTAGAAGTCCAATAAAGTCTATATTTGTATATATAAAAAATAAAATTCTTAAAAAATTAAAAACCAATTTTGCATTAATAAAATTTAGTATAAAGTATACCGAAAATTTGCTATGTACTAGAGTAAAATTTGATGATTTGAATTTTTATCATACTGTATACTAAAATTTAACTTTTACTGATAAATTTTTCTCCGCGAAGTATATACACCGTTAATAGAATAATTTAATAAAAAAAATTAAAATTGCATCTACAGTTTTTCTGAAGGATATCTTACAAGGATATCAACGAGTTTGCTTATTATTTTCGTACAATTAAAACTATTACGGGTTAAATAAAGGTATCAATTACTTTGATTTAAGCAAATATTATTAAAAATTCTGTAATTATAATAAATAACAATAATTTAGGGTTGAGTTCTTGAACTACCCAATAATTACCCCAACAGCACGAAACGTTTAAAAACGGTCAGCGGACATTTTCGACGTTTTAAAAACATTTTTGGGGACACGAGCTACCACATGTATAAAGCGACGCTTTAGGCGCTCATGCACACTTACATACATGAGCACACACATGCGCAGCGGCTCGCATTTTTTTTATTAGTTTTTATTTGGCCTTTTGAATAAACTTAGGCTATGGCCAGGTAGTGAGATATTCATTTTGTCTCATATAGATTGTCGGAGACTCTCGGACAGACCTTACTTTTCAGCTGAGTACTCATGACGCTAGGCGCAATTATTGTACTTTTGATAGCTGAATTTCGGGCGCATCGGGAATCTCTACCACAATCCCGGCTCACGAGCTCGATCCCCGCCACCGAAAAATCCGGAAAGCATTTGTGAAAAAATGCCCCGAAAATTTCGGACTGACGGGGATTCGAACCCGCGCTGCTTGGGTCGAGCGAGTTTCAGCCGGGTAAGGCGTGCGCCTTAGCTGATTGAGCCACGCTGACCTCTAGCGCCTAACATACACGCGCTACACTACTGCGCAAGCGCGACAACAGTGCCAGAGTGAGCAGCAGCAGCAGTACTTCAGTGTACAAGACAGTCAGTCTAGTCCCGGCAGTTACTGAAATCAGACGCAATAACTGCCAGCTCTCAATAAAGACTCTCTTATTAATTAAGACATCTTTTCTTTGTTCAGCTCCTTATCCTTCAGCACTCGTAGGCCTGCACCTGCACATTTAAAAATATTATATATCTGCTACGATCTCATTTAACGTTTTACAAACGTTATACGTACTATTATTTGCTATCAGAGATACAATTTTCCATAAAAAAATTCATTAATACCGGTTTTTACATTTTAGAAAATTATTAGACACGTTTTTTTTGTTGTGAAAGAGTCGAGTAGATATTTCTGCAGAATATTATACGTGAACCTCTAAAATTATATCGTAAACATTAACTAGATTAGATAGAAAAAGTTATTTTCAAAAGATTATATATCCGCTTTTTTAGAAAAGTTGCACTATTTTTAAGAGGTTAGTTGAAAAATTGATCTACGCCGAACCAGATGTTTAATGCAGATAAGTTTATTTAAAATTCGTCGACGTTTCGGAGGATTTATTAGCCTTCCTCTTCATGGCTTAAAAAGAGAAGAGGGAGACTAATAAATACTCCGAAACGTCGACGAATTTTAAATAAACTTATCTGCATTAAACATCTAGTTCGGCGCAGATCAATTTTTCAACCAGCCTCTTAAACAACCATACCGAGCGATTCCTCTTATCTACAATTGCACTATTTTTGTTAAAAGATTATATACAGAAAAATATTAGTATCAAAATCCAAACTTATTAACATTACCGACATTATAATATGAATAACTATTTTAATAAACTTACTAGGAAAGGGTCAGAATTCCGGATGAAGAATCTTGATTAAACTTTCAGGACATGTTTCTAGTACCAAAATATGTAATCCTGTAAAGTTATAGATTCTATTTGAAGTCTTACTCCAAAGTTATGGCTATCATGATGTATTTTTATTAATAAAAATTAAAAAATAAACATTTCAACGATTCCGTTAGCTTATTCCGCCTGAAAACTTTTATACAATTTATGAAATGATTTTATGTACTTAAAATATATACATAATTATATAACAATTATTATATAATTATTATTGTTATTTATCAATAGCATAATCAGTTCTTTGTTCAATTATATAGGTAGAATAATGTATTAGTGAAGTACAGTATCATTTCTGCTATATATCACAGATGAATACAATAACATAAAAGAAAAAAAATGTAAGACAATAATATTTTTTAATTGCTTGTATTCTTATAAAAATTTAAATATTTCTAAAAGTTTGTGTACATTTTGAGGGGTGGTACTCATAATAAAACAGTTAAAACAAATATATTTTCTACACCGTGAACATTTTATGAAACCAATTGATTGGCACTCTCATTTTTCAATTTTGTTCTGTGAAAAACACACTTCTTTAACGCTCATATAAATTTCTCTATCATTGATCAGTTTTGCAGCAAACAATGAATACTCTATTATCCTTCTAAAAAGTAGTGAACAAAGCTGATGATGAATTGATGATTGAATTTTTATTGCGTCATTTCTTGTACTAATTTGAATTTCATTTTGCAGCAATTCAGTCGAATTTTGGATCCTCTTGATAAAGCATTTGATTTGTCTATGAACGTAAACATCCAAAGTTTGGCAAAGTGACGTGCAATTAGGTAGAATGAATTTTACTCTACACGCGCTGAAAAAAATATTTTTCCGAACGTGTACCCAAAAAGGGAACGCCGCATATTTTACCACAGGCGTAAGACAACCCCCAAAAATATATCAAGTTCGGATCTTTACTCTTCGTTACTCTATGGCAGTATATTCTTATAAGACATATACCGTCATAGAGTAACGAAGATTAAAGGTCGGAACTTGATGATTCTTGGGGGTTACTTACGCCTGTGGTAAAATATGCGGCGTTGCCATTTAGGGTACACGTTCGGAAAAATATTTTTTCTGGCGCGTGTACATGAAGATTCACCTGCTTCTTTCAAGAATTTATCATACAATTTATTTCGAGATTGTCCACTCCACAAGTCCAGAATCAGCACAAAATTGTTTTTTTCTACTGTCACGCGGCGTTTCGGGCCGATTTATTCACTTCAAATCCGCGTCCCGATGACTCTATGCGCACGACAAATATGATTTGATGTTTCTAATTCGCACACTAATTTACACGAGAGAGTCTACACACTTTTTGTAATAATAAGCAGGCCGACAGCGCACGAGAGTCGCGTACCTTCCTGATTTCGCGGTGCGGAGACAGGAAAGACAAACACACACACTCGCAATAACAGACACACACACACACACACACACACACACCAATTTAAGATAAAATAATAACATAAAGATTTATTAACTTACAATATTTGCTAGGAGATCTTTCTCCAGCCGTTGCTCGTCGCCGGTGAAAAGAGATGACAATAAAGTTCGCGGATTTGTCCTGCGCTTTGCAGTAGCAGAACCCGATCGCGTCGCGAACACGATTACACGCAATTACCACTTACACGCTTTACACACAGCAATACTTACAATTGAACTGGCCTCGGCGGCGTCCGATTAAACAGTGACACTGTGCCCGCGCTCTCTCACCCTCAGCGGCACGCGCTGCTCATACACACGCTCGGACTAGGGCCGCCGCGCCTTTCCGCAGACACTGGGCACGATTAGCGCGCCTAATTTGAACTGGCCCTCCTTGTCGTCTGCGGGCCAGAATATCCGCTGCTAACGATTCTCGCGTTCCTCTACTTACACCTACAAATACCTGTAACAGAGGAGAAAGGAATAAATAATAAGAAATTATTATTTATGTCTTTCTCTCTCTCCCGCATGATATAGGCTGATGGATGACCGGTCAGTCACTCGTCACAATGTCCCCTCCTGAACTACAAATCCCCCTGGGTTTGCAGTTCATAGGAACACCCTATTCATGCACTACTCAGCATCTCGCGGCGCGCCTTGCGAGGTACGCCTCAGCACGTCCCGCATAACACCTTCTCGCAGCTCAGGTGACAGACCTTCCAACGAATGCAGGAGCACCACCCAATCAACCCCTCCCTCCTGCCGGGGAAGCTGCAGGCCGACCGCGCCGTCCGGCTGCGAGTCGTTCACTGCTCGGTCTGTCACTGTTTGGCTTGGCTCTTCACGGTGTCGACGTTCGTGCTCGGCTTCTTCCTCGTGTTGTCTCTCAGCTTCTTCCTGGATTCCGCGTTCATCTTCTTGCTCAACTTGAAGCCGTCGTCGCTCCGCGGCTTCCGTGAGGATGCGCCTAAGCTCAGTCATCTCGTCGATGAGTCGTTGTCTTTCATCTTCCTCTTCATATTCGGCCTGCCTGCGGCGCTCTTCCTCGGCAGCACGGAGGCGTTCTTCTTCTTGGCGTATCCTCTCCTCGTATCTCTACTGAGCCAATTCGCATCGTCTCCTAATACGTATACTCAGCAGGGCCAGGATACTCAGCATCGAACATGAGGCTGAAGATCGGTCTCTTTTCTTGTGCTTTCGGCCACCTCTCCGTTTCCGTTTGTGGGCTTGCTCGTTAGCACCAGGAGAAGCCAACCTCTTCCCTCGATTCGACGACGAGATATTCTCTTCCTGTGGCGTACAACCGGCTGCGTCGCGAACACGTTTCTACACGTAATCACACAATACAATACTTACAAGTTAACTGGCCTCGGCGGCGTCTGATTCAACAGTGACGCCGGGCCCACGCTCTCTCACCCTCAGCGGCACGCGCCGCTCACACACAGACTCACACACACGCTCAGAATAGGGCCGCGGCGCCCTCCCGCAGACACTGGGCACAATTAGTGCGCCAGCGTTCCTCTACCTACACCTACAAATACCTGTAACAGAGGAGAAAGGAATAAATAATAAGAAATTATTATTTATGTCTTTCTCTCTCTCCCGCATGATATAGGCCGACGGATGACCGGTCAGTCACCCGTCAAACTACATATGGAAGAAGAACCCTGGTATAAATCCACAAGATTCGTCGACAATTTACCAGACTTTGAACACGTAACAAACATATTTTTATATTTCTCCATTAAATCATTTACTTCATTCTCAATTCTTGGTCCAAATTTTCCTGCAGCTTCTTACAAGCAGATGAAGGCTTGTGGAAGCAGTTTCCCAGAAGCGGTGATTGTATATCAGGCAGTGTACGAGTGGCTGTTTTTATTTACATTACCTACAATAACTCCAACTATCTTATCTCCAACAATTGTGTAGGGACGGTTAATTATTTTCCTGAATTGGCATCTCATTTAATCAGTATTGATTAAATAATTTTATTCTTATTGAGATGACAATGGTCTAATATAATTTTGGAAATTCTCAGCAGAATTTTGAAGATTTTCCAAGGATCTGTGCTCGATTGGCTTTATAAATTTAGTGACTCTTCTCTGGCTTATACAAAATTCCTTCTTGAATCGAGTAATCCAGATATCTGAAGCAGCAAAATGATAATCCTCAGATGTAAACTGCAATGATTATTGCAGATCACACATCTTCACTGAGAGAAATGTCTTCATAAAATTTATTACAAATACGGAAAATATTACTATATAATGTTGTAACGCTGTGACATACTCGTTTTATAAATAATATTAATACATTTATGCTAATAATTGTCACATATGTAATTAATTATTACTATATAATACACGAAAAAGTATCACTTATATCTATAATAACAACTGCTACCCCTAACAGCACTGAAATGTTTTTTAGACGTCTAAAATACGTCTAACTCAAAACCTTCAGACATCTGACAAAAATTGTGTTTAGACATCTTTAAACCGTATACAATACGTCTAGAATGTCCGCTTCCATTAGGCTTTTAAACGTATTAAAGACGTCTAAAACATGGATTATAAACGTTTTATATAGGTTTTTGAAAAATTCTTGCCACGAATATTTTAACTTGTTTAGTTTTTCAAACGTATTAAAACGTTTAAAGACGTCTAAAACATGACTTATAAATGTTTTATATAGGATTTTATAAAATTCTTGCCATGAATATTTTAACTTATAGAACAGTTTTTCAACGCATTTTAAATTACTTTTAAATAATCTGTCAAGCGTCTTGAATATGTCTAAAATATTACCAGACGTACAAAATTAAAATAAAAAATTTCTAGGCCTGGGATTGAACAAATGAACCTTTGCATCGGAGGCCGATGCCTTAACCACTCGACTACCAAGGCAGTTAAAATGTAAAACGAAAATTTCATACATAAGTTGTTTGAAAGTTACAATTTTGTAAATACAAAACTATTTGTTATTAATAATATGAATTGTAGTATTTAAAGTTTTTACAAATTAAAAATAAATTAAATCCTAAAATTTATAATTCATAAGAGAAATTTTTGTATTAGATTCTTCAAAATTTTTGTCATTAAGTACAAATTTTAGAATTTAATATTATTTTTACATTGCTAAAATTAAAAAGACTAAAATTTGTATTGTTATGCAAAGGCTCATGGGTTCGATGCCGTCCCAGGAAATTTTTATTTTTTTTATTTTTTACGTCTGGTAATATTTAAAACGTATTCAAGACGTTTGACAATTATTTAAAAGAAATTTAAAATGCGTTGAAAAATTGTTCTACAAGTTAAAATATTTATGGCAAGAATTTTATAAAAACCTATACAAAACATTTATAAGTCATGTTTTAGACGTCTTTAAACATTTTAATACGTTTAAAAAACTAAACAAGGTAAAATATTCACGGCAAGAATTTTTAAAAACCTATATAAAACGTTTATAATCAGTGCCGTCTTTCCCAATAGGCTCTATAGGCTCGAGCCTAGGGCCCCATGCTTCTGGGGGCCCCCAAAGGTGAAAATTTTTTATAATCTTCAAAATTA
>JAPYZA010009472.1:0-15761 GCA_030522685.1 Eupelmus azureus | reverse complement strand
GAGTGAGATTGACACTGAACAAATTCACGATTATAATTCATCTAAGACGCTAAAACTGAGGGTACTGCACTTTGTTACCTTGAGCTTTTGCGCGTAGCTCTAGTTAACTCGAATTCGTTCATCGTGCCTTTGATTTATATTGTATTTTGGTTTTGGGCTTTAAGGGGATCGTGTTTTGTCGGCCTGAAAACTTTGGTAGTGGCAAGTCGTTAGTCAAGTCTGCTGTATAATACTGCAGCTTTCGGTCTGCCTGACTTAAGAAGGGGAAAACTTTTCGAATATATCGCAACAAGAAGTATAGTTGTAATTTTTGTTATTATCTAGGGCTTCGTTCAACTCGACTAGTAGAGTGGAAAAAAGTGTATCATGTCAGACTGTAATTAAAGAATGTAAAAAGTTTCTGGCATTTAATTTAGGTGAAAACTTTTTTAATGAAAACATTCCTACCGAATTTTTTTTTAACATTTCTTATTAAAATTAATTTGTTTTAAAAATTCTCTAAGCCACAATATTTATGTATGTACGTAGCTTATAAAAAGATCAAACACTCAATCTTATTCAAACTGAATAATTGCAATCAACGCAGCACGAAATTGAATGCTTATAGGAAAGCGCCTTCGGCGAATTCATGATAATAGTCTTTCATAATTATATTTTGCACCCATGCACCCTGGGCAAATACGATATATGCAAATGACGCATGTGAGATATTACATAAATCAACGCTCCGTCGATAATATCAGTGACCGTGGGATTATTTTGAGAGGAGTATAAACTCTCGCTCAAAATGAAATTAGAACGTGTGACACTTTGTCTCTATTGTGTAATTTTATTGTAGGACTCCTTAATGATACCAACTGATCAAACTCGCTTTACATACTTTAATAAGCTCATCATACTTTATTAATCAAAGAGAAAATGTGAAAAGTTATGATTTGCTAATTATAACTTAAGTAAAAGATATTTTTTCGAGACTTTAATAAAGCTTTGAAATATAATACTTGCAGTAAATAATCAAGCTTTCTCGAAAATATATACCGTAAGGAAAAATACATTATTCATCCTTACAAATATTTGGTGATGTCGTAAATGAATACCATTAGTGATTAAAAAAATATAATCGTGTACATACATTAAATTGCCGATCAATGCCAAGGCACCATAAAGTAATAAGTAGCGCGCAGGCTTACTTAGAATGAAAACGAAATTGACATTTACGTAAATTAATTTGAGAGTTAATGCCGATGCTATAAAGTTGACGCCCATCTAGTCAAAATTATCGACTGATATCCCGAAACATAATTCAGGCGCATACAACGTAGGCTGTGCAAAGACATAAAGTGGGAGAGAGAGAGAGAGAGGAAAAAAGAGGAGAGGTCATTCGAATATTTTTCCTATCTAACGCCTTCTATATATATAGGTACATACATATACATGCGTGCTTTCTCATACTTTCTGAGGGATTACTCGTATCATATTTTACTTTCCCGCCGTTATAAATTTGTCTCTTTAAATCGACGACTTCATTATCTCAGAATATACTGTAATCACGAGCCGTAAATCTTATCATGTTTAGCATGTTCGATGTATGATAAATCCTCAATTAAAAAATTGAGGTTATTAGTTGTAGCTACATGTTATAACGTTCTGTTGAAAATAAGTTATAGCCTCTTTTATAACAAATTATACAAATTATTATTAATTAAAATGTTAATAAAATTTTATGCATATAAAAGTTACAGTTATATTTAACGATTCAATAACTGTAATATGAACTATGCACGAAACAATTACATGATTATTTATCAACATTTTCAAAAATATTCAAAAGTTGCCTTAAAATACATAATGGCATATACTCTACTTGTGCATTATGTTCACTATGTTCAACGCGAAATAGAAATAAATCATACTGCTAAAAGTAATATACAATAATTCCTAAGATACTGATACGAACTAGGTGTCAAAATTGAAGTAGAACATTATTATGGATTTAAAAAAATAATGATCAAGCAGTGGTTTCTCCTTAAATATATGAGCTCACTAAATAATCTACGTATCTTCGTTCACTCTATCTATGAAACTTTAATAATTTTCTTATACGGCGGGAAAAAATGAATTTCCATGGTGACTTATTAGCAAAAGATATAAAGCACTAGTCGCTCTCCTATGCTAGCGTTATCTTCACACATCTTCCCGTCGGACATAGATAGTTGGCACAGGCAGCCGAGACTCGGAGAATAGCGGGAATGAGTAGTCACGCGAGCTATCCCGAAAATACACGTCACGCGCATAAGCCAGCGAAATGAATTACGCTAGCCAGACGGCAGCGAATATAGGACATACTACGTTCACCCCATTTTAAGCGCGGCTGCCCTTTCATAAGCGATCCTGACATTTTTTTAAATTTCAGATTACAAATAATCTTAAAAATCTAATGATAAATTTCATCTACGTCGGATTCTTTAATTTCATTAAAAGTTATTTTAATTTATTTATTACCTAAAGCTTTATTGCACGTTTGATTGCGACTATGTATATCCTAGGGAAACACGTTTATTCAAAAGTAAAATTTTAAATTACATATCAACATGTAACTACTACGTCAAGAAATATTCGAACTAAATATTATCATTTTACAAAGAATTCTTTTAACTTACTAATTGTTAAAAGCAGTTATAAACTTTTAGGGTAATAACAGAACGCATTTTTTGACGTCTTAACCCCACAGAAATAGTAGCGCGCCTGAAAGAGGGAAAATTCGCATACAATTTAGTTCTCAGTATATTGCAAGAGCTAGTCTTTGAGCACTTAGCTTACTTGGCGCACTTATGAACAAGCTCACTCTCGGTTTTTGCCCTTCTATATAACTAAATGACAAAATTAAGATAATTTTCAAACTTTTACCAAAAATTCGATTTTGACATTATATTTTTTTTAAAGAAACAATAACTTTAATGAAAAATTTTATAAAATATTTTTACTTTACAAACGCGTAACTTTTTAAAAAATTCAGTCTTATACACGTACTCGAGAAGCTCTTTTCGAAGCGGGACTCAAAAACTTTTGTTAATCCCTAGTCCTCGTGTATCGCGCATTCGCGCAGCAGCAGGCGCTGCATTTCCGCGCGAAAGAAACTCGAGGCGGAAAAGCGAGGGGGAGAGAGAGAGAGAGCCTTATGTACTGCTCGCGGGGGTCTTTGTCCCGATAATGACGCGCGCGACGGCACTGAGAACGAGCTATACACTCGTTCGTCGCCGCCGCCACCGTCGACGACGATGAGCGAGCGAGGCGCCCGCCTCGACCCTTCAATTTGCCTCAATTGAAAGACACGGAGAAAGAGTCGCATACTCGAACGTACGCTCTACAGATACATGCACACAAGTCCAGTACATAGAGCAAATTTTAGACTTTTGCCAAAAAGGATAAGTCACTTTCTTTCTCATGATTGAGCTTATTAATTTTTCTTCTATCGTTACGTCGATCTTTCATTCGGAGTTGTTCAACAGGCTGGTTCGATGCGTTCTCATTGCGCTTTCTGATGACTTTTCGAAATTGCTTGCGCCCAGTTGTGTCGTTTATTTACCAAGCAGATTACTCAAAATTATATACTTTGCTAATACAAATATATGAATTATAAAATAGCATTTCGTATTATTTTTTCAATTTATTTTACGATCTAAGTATATATCTTTCTGTCAAGATTATAAAGCCGCCAAACGAATAGAATGTATAAGAAAATTATGTTTACTGCCTGGAAAAATTTTTAATATCGTATAAAAATTTTACAGTTAAAAGTTTTGTCCTCTGAGGAAAGCACCGTAACATTTTCATAGCTGCTCATAAAACAGTTCCATATTGCCGAACTCATATAAACATAATTTTCTTTCGTTTTAAGTTGTATAAAGTGACAAATATGAAATAAGATAATTAGATGTAGGTAACAATAAAGTATGAAAGAATTATTCCAGGAAAATTTAAATGAAATAATCCGTTAGAATAATTTCAGAATGTTTTGAAAAACATAAAATCCTAATTTATAAAAAAGCATTGATCGTCTCATTTCTCTCAGGCAAGCAATAAACACAGAGAGCACTAGTTTAAACGTCGAGAAAATCCGAAATAGCACGCGCGGGTTCAGATCCTCTCATCGCTACAGAACCCTTTAAAGAATATACGCGCACATAATAATGAGATTCCAGGCAGGACGAGATGATCCTCTTACGTGGCAATATATAATAAGCGCGTGCCCAAGATAAATACAGCGAGCAAGCGTATATAAAAGCACACGCACATATGAGAAAAAGATGAGTCGCTGAAAAATCCAAGGAACGACATCCCAGGGGACACGTAGCATAGCAATTAAAATTAACTCGACGCCGCTCTCAAATAACGATAAGAGTGTGTGTGTATGTGCGGGCAAGAGGGAAGAGGGGGGGGGGGGATATGTGAACTTACTCTGACATGAAACTGCATGGCTGCAGGCATTATGCAACACGCCTCGCGTTTAGCCCACACGCGCTTTTCCGCGTCCCCGTCCGCGGTTCTAGTTAGAGAGCAAAGCCTTATTTGATGTGCAGGGTAGGCGGCCCTGCGCTGCTCCAACTTTTTCTAACCTTTTCTGAGATCATTACTCTATCCGTTTATCGTATTGACAAAGTGTTCTTTGCCTATGCTAATTTCGCGATATTTAATGGAAAAGAGGCCGTAGTCACTGGCCGTGGATATCTTTAGCTCGGAAAACAAACTCTTTAGCTTCTCCATGCTAGAGCCTGAATATAAATGTTTTCCAGGCGCATAACCTTCGCAGGCCGGCTTACATGTGGCTTCGTCAATTTACCTATCAGTCGCGCTCGCATAGCATAGCTGGATATGAGATTGTGGCAGAGAAATGGCTGGTTGCTATCGAGCTCTTGGAGCTCGACGCCAAAGCGACGGCGCGTTTGCATCGATTAAATCATTCCAGCAATTGCATTTTTTACCTCAACTCAAACCTCAACATTATTTCATTTTTTTCAATGCTACTCTAAATTTATTATCTAACATTCATTTATTTCAACCTCTACAATTATATACTTTCTAGACCAACCCTTTTGAGTTTCGTCATCTGCATTCTTTTAAATCAAACAAATTCCTCGGAAAGTATTTTGTCACATTCTGAAAGCGTTTATCTCTTTTAATTAGACGCTTTAATACGTTTTAAGACGTTAAATTTTAAGTTTTGCAACCTTTACAAGCTGCCAAAATTTTACGAATACTTTTCGACTTGTTACTCTTAAATTTCAAGTAGATGTACAAAAATCTATTCGTTGAATGTTACTTCAAGAATGCAGATCGCAGATTTGATTGTGTAACTTCAGATGAAAATGTGTAGTCAATTATAATGGGTATGCAATGACGTCTCCAGTGATTCATTGTGTGGTTGACTGAATTAAGTTATTAGTCATAGTCGCAAGTATTATCTTCGTCTTGATAATGGTTTTTTTTTATTTGCTGTTAATGATGTGAAAACTAGAAATAGCATCATATATGGTCGTAATATTTATTATCCTTTTATTGATTACTTAAAATATGTAACTTTAAAAAGTAAGAAATGATCACAGTTCTTTAATATATGTATATTTATATCAACTACTATTACACATACCTTTGAAACGTTATTATTTCTTAGATAATGTAATTGCGTGTTTGCCTATATTAGAAATCAGAAGAAATGTTAGAAATGTCAAGATGAAAGAAACATGTCTTCGTATCTTTGAAATTCTAACAGAGTTTCTTAGAAAGATCGAAGCTGTCATTTTCTAGGTAGATGATAAGAATAGATGACCTAATTTTCAATAGCTCTTATTTATTTATTGAAATAAATTAGATTAAAATTAGTATTAAAGGCAATTAATTTATACAAATTAAAATATTTTCCAAATATTCATCAATTTATACTCATATTTATTTATATAAATTATTCATTTCAAACAATACAGTATTATATAATATAGCTGTTCAAGTAACTTTGACTTTAAAATTTATTTTCATAATAAAATCAGAACAAACATATTGTCAAAATTTAAGTTAGCTAAGACTCTAAATACAATTCATGGTAAAACTATCTTAGAGTGCAGACACTCAAAAAGTCCTGGATTCCATTCTCTAAATTTGTTTTTGGGACACAAATTTTCAGCAACTTTACGCAATATGTATTTTTAATAGATATATTTAACACTATAGTTACAAAAATTCTTTTTAATTTAAAATTTAAAAACTTCAGTTTTGATTATATACTTTTAATTAATATGAGTATATAATTCCTAGATATTCAGTATTTAAATAAAATAGCAACAATAATTAGGTATTCGCAGACGAATTTTGAAAAGTAACAATAATGTCGGTCACTCAAAATTTTTGAGAAACTGAATTTAATAGAATGTTCATTCTCTGTGTTGTATTATTAAAGGTGATGCACATTCTAAATTTAAATTACTGTTTTAAGTAAGGAAACTCGTGTCAATTTGTCTAATGTAAAATTCATCTTTATTATAACACATAATTGAACTCTCGGTAGAGGTGAAAGCGCAATCGAACAAGTATAAAGAAGCTATAAAGGATTTGATTTATCTTTGATCCAAAAAGATGAGGAGCAGCACGAGTGCAGCATGAGCAGCCCGGTATGGCGAACGCGTGCACTTGCTCTGGGGCAGAGAGTCGCGCTAGTCCAATATGCGTAGACGTACACGCACGCATAGGATACAGGAGGAAATATGCAGCGCAGTGGCGCACCTCGGCCCTCCCACGTGCGACGCGTGCCACGCGCGAAACGAGGTTCCGCAGCCGAGCAGCGCGCGAGCCTGCGAGCGAATGCATAATAGGCGCGCGGCGTGGGCCGAGAGAGTCACTCTTACAGCCACCTTTCCCGCATTCTTTTTCAGCCCAGCTGTAATATACCGTTACGCGCCGGCGGAAACGTGCGCCTCTGTTTATACACACTTTTTCTACATGTGTGTATATAGCTACTTACGCGAGTCCAGCCCGATGCGGAAAGAGTCTCGCGGCGCGCGCGCTTCAGTTCAATTCCTATACGTTGCATTGATGAGGCTCAATTGGAAAATTACTGCGCTTGCGAGAGTCTCTCTCTCTCTCTCTGGCTGATGCGCGTGCGCGCTAATTCTCTTCATTCGCCGCCTGCGCCTATCCGTTCATTCTCCTAGCTATGCGGAACACGCGCTGAATCTAGGCCGAATTTTCCGAGGAGCGTGACTAATTTGCTTTTTTTCTCTCTCTCTCTCCCCATTGAAATTGTAAAAATAGTATTCCAGACTATTTTTCGATACATCAACATTCTAGTTAACAATTCACCTCTTGAATAGCTAAATAGTCACTGGAATTTTCAAACAAGTACATTATGACTCGCTGCTCTATTACTACAGACTCTTGAGACCGGATTTTATATGGCCTTTGTATCGCTACCGGACAATGCTGATAATTTATGCACACTTGACGCCTAAATTTCAATTACATTCGATTAGGCGCAATTGGAAAATAACCTATGCACAGTCCTCCCCTTCTATGTCTGTCTCTTCCTTCGTCTTGAGCACCGATTTAACTTTTAACGTATATATATATGTATACGCCTCTGCAGCTTGGCCTACGTACATACATGTCAATAATGCATCCTTTATTTGTCTACCCGTGACATCTCGTGAAATGCAGCAATTTGTTAACATCAAACTTTTAATGTATTCTTTATGCGCGATTAATCAGGGCTTTCGTCGAATCTACATACTTCACCGCAGAATAAGTTTAGTTAAATATATGCAACTGCACCCTTGCAGATTGACAAGAATCTTTAGCAAGATTGTACCTACAATAAAAAGATAAGATTAAAATTATTATTAGCTGGTATCTGAAGAAAATAATTGGTATTTTAGTCGATAGTAGCGGGTGAAAAAAAAGTGCGCGCAATCAAAAGGCTTAATAGCATTTATTGAGTCGCTGTTCACGCATCGTACTTGCGCCTCTTTTTTTTTATTCAACGAGAATGGCAAACTCGCCCGCTCTCTTGTCCGTCCGGTCGATCGAGTAGAGGGTTCCAGTAGTCTGCTTCCGCTTTTTACGAACGTGCGACCCGGGCTAAAGCGCACTACTGAATATATATAGACCCATCCTACCTCGATTTATACATTAATCTTTCGCTGCACGCGCCCATTGTTTTTAAAGGCTGCCACATACTTTCAAAATTTACCAACGGGATTAGCCTTTTAATATTTTGCGCGACGTTCGCTGACTATACCTAGCCTCTTTTACTTTTACTAAGTACTTACATGTATATCTCTTATATCGTTTATAGAATTATTTTTGTTATGCAAGTAATTTCTTTTAACCGTTGCGCAAAGTTTATCAGTAATGCGCGCTTATAAGTTGAAAGGCGCAAAAAAATTACGTCCGGAAATATAAATCATGCAAAGTGGAACGCGAACGATTAAAAAGCGCTTTCGGAATTGGCATTCGTTTAAAATTAGAAGTGAAAAAATACATTTAAATTTTAAAGCACCACGCAGCGCGGAAAAAAGAATAATTGTTTTGACTGAAAAGTTTTTGCAAGCTCTCCCCGCGCTCTACCTAAAGACATATGCGCGCGCAGGCCTTGAAAAAGACCTAAAAATAATCGCTCGCTGCCTCAAACGCAGTGCGTATTGTGTGCTACGCCCATTCGTTTGAGCGTACATTTTTTCTTCATCCTGCGCTCAAGAAAATAATTCAACAACGACACACGATCACACAGGTGATCACTGCATTCTTGGACAAACAAAAATAGAAATCACATTTTTATGAAGTAGTAGTTAGTATTAAAAGAAAGATTACTTATCCAAGCCAACGGTTCTTTGTCAGAATCTATCTAACTCGTGATTAGAGCTGAGATTATGTAAATAATATCTATATAATCAGCAGTTATTGTCTCCAGCTTCTTAAATTTTATGTTAAAATCAGTTTATTGTTTTTTGCTTCTTAATTAAGTTTGAGTTTTAAAAGTAAAGTATATATTAAATTTTTTAAAAGTTTAAAGAGCTGCGATTAAAGTATGTATCATACATATATGAGTATATCTTCTTGAAAATCAAAAAAAAAAACATTTGATGGATACTTGACAGACTGCAACCGTGAACCTATAAAATTAACCTATTATTTGTACTTTTCCATCAGTATTCTAATCAGTACTTTTTACAAGTTTACAAATTAATGATTTGAATGACATTTGCATCGAAGACAAAGGCATTGATTGACTCAAAAAAGACGGTTAAAATTATCTGTAGATTTCTTGCAGTCTGCATATTTTAAAAGCGTGAAAAAACGTTCGTTGACGATCGGAAAAAAACACACGAGGCAAGCAAGAACTTGGCAATAATTATCAGAAATTTTGTAGTACGAAGACTAAAAAATTATTATTTCATCTAAAGGATGACGGATAGTATCTTGAAAATCGCATCTTTTTCTGCACAATGCATGTCAGGGGTCGTCTGAATCGGGCGTAAATGGATTCGTCGGAAGCGACGAGATGTCGTCGCCTCGTATTGTCCATGAGGAGCTTGCGCTGCATCAGGTGATACACATAACACACATACACACGTACCGATAGTCTATAGACCTACTCCTGTTTGCAACGAGAGAGGCGAGCTTGCAAAAAGGAAGCGAGCTTGCGTATCGTTGCTCGCGAATTGCGGATAACCTACATTTCATCGCCAGCGTACCGTTGCGATTGATCTTTTCCAGGTCAAAGAGACGACCGGGCGGCTTTTTTCCTTCTGCTAAAACTGTTCCTCTTTTTTCGGCGGCCGGGCTTTTATGAGCGCGCGTGTCGTGAATGTATATTTCGATGTTTTGCGCCTCACTTTTTATGTGATACATGTTTGGCCTCTTTGATTTTCTATGGATTAACGAGATCGCTTCATTTCGAGATGCTTAGTTATTGAAAAGGTTTGTACTCTGCTAGCTCGGCGGATTTTATCTACTTTTTCGAAAGCTTTACTAAGGATTATTATTTATAGTGAACGTATTGTTGAAATTTAATTTTCTCATTATTTCTTTCATTTGTGTTTTATTTAAGAAAAAAGCCACTTGTATAAAAGCTCAGGAAAATTGAAACGCTTAAGAAAAAAACAGGCACATTGTCCCGAGAAAGTAATTACCAAAAGGGCACGTTTTCTCTTACTCGCACTAGAGACGATGAGTCCATCAGCAATGCAAGCAGACCTTGAAGGCTTTTCATATCCGATGAGCCTCTCTCTTTCCACACTCGCATTCCACACGCACTCTGAACGCGCCTCTGACCCTGAAGCTTAAGTACCAGACGAGAAAACAAACTTTTTTACTTAAATTTTAAAAAAAAAACCTTGCCAAGTTTAGCAGAATTGTTTTCCAACAAGAGATAAATGATCATAGAAAACTTAAAGCGCTTAAAAAATATGCAATTTTCTTTTCAACTTTCGAGCTTTCATTTCAAATGAAGGAAAAATTTTACTTCTCTAAAAATTTATACTTTTTTTTCGATTTTCAATTAGAAAATCTTTCTGCATGAACAGACCAGTTAAGTTAAGAACTCTAAGGAAGATGTTGAAGCAACCTCAATTACGTTTTTAATTAACTGTCTCGTTTTTAGCATCCAATTTTCATCTTGAGTAACTTGTGCTTTTAAAGAAATCTGTAAAAAAACTGTTCTCTCCCTTACATACAGTCACACACACGTGCATCCATTTCTACTAGCACTTCTTCAGGCTCCAAGCCGAGAAGTGCGTGTCTTGCAAATGCTTCATTTGCTTTTGCTCTTTTTGAAATATAAAATCGGCGCTGTTTTCACAGCTGCAGCTATTATATTCCAGTAGCGCACTCGCATCCCCGGAGCTAAAATCGGAGATATGCATTATGCTGTTTGCATTGCTCGTTTTATACCATGATGAGTTTATACGCAAAATTCCTGCGTGAAAGTTTATTGCCAGATGGCGCACGAGTGCTGCATTTCTAATAGTTGTTGAATCAAAGTGCAGTCTTATTTTTCATCAAGTGTTTTTATTGCTTTTCACGAACTTAATTGATTTTTCTAAAGAATTAATTCTTCTAAACAGTCATAGCTATTTTTTAACAACACAAAAACATGGTATCTCGAGTCGGTCCGCATCGAAAGATCGAAAAAGCACAGCATTCCTATGCGATACCTCTAGACTGGCTCGTCCCGCGCGTAAAGCTTGTCGCGAAATATCAGTCGCCGTGTTCGTTTCTTCGTTATTATTAGCACGGCTAGCCTCACTCTTTCCTCTCTCGCGCTCTCTCTTTCTCTCTCGCGCGCGCGCCGCTTACCTCGTCTCGGAATTATTAATAACCCCCCGCTGCAGAGCGTTGCGTAGCTGCCGCCGTCGCCGCCGCCTTCGTGCCCTTCTTCCGGTAACGACTCCGACTTAGCTCCGCTCACAGCCGAAAAGTAGGGAGGCGACTTCCGTCGTCGGCCTCTACTATCGATTCCTCGCTGAATCTACATACGAGTGTACGCTGTGGTGGAATACTGCTCTGGAACATGATATCAGCTTTACTGTTTTCTTGGTGCGATTGGCTGGAAACAGTCGCTGCCTGTTGTGATTTCAGTAATAGCTACTGTAGGAATGTTATGTTTTCTACAATTTTTAGGCTAAATATAACAGCGGAAAAATGCTAGATTTATGAAATGCCGGAAGCAGGTGTAAAATCTGAGTTTATTTGAATTTTCACATAAATTTTCGGCTTTTTATAGCTCTGTCTTATTTATATATGCTTAACAGCCGAGCCTCTAATGCTGAGATTCTACAAACTTATTTAAGAGATGTTCGAAAATGTTGTATTTAATTCTAAATGATCTATCAAGTAAAAATGAATTGAATAAAAGATTGAGACGTTATATGGTGCGTTGTTTCAGCCGCCGGAGAACGAGCTGCAGAAGGTGGGCGAGCGCGTGCCGTCGGAGCACGAGCTGAGGGTGCAGCGCTCGCTGCAGCGGCTCAACGTGCCGGACTGGTACAAGAATTCGCCGGCGGCCAGGGACGGCGGTGGCTTCCGGCTCAAGAGGCACTCGGACGCCTCACAGCACGGCGGCTGGCGCGCCCTCGGCTCCAAGACCACCTCGCTGTCGTCGCTCTCCTCGTCTTCCAATCGACAGCCGACCACAGGTGAGACCTTATACCTATATCCTCTAACTATACGCTAACTCTTAGCTAACCCTCTCGATATTGTTTTTATCTACTTGCTACCTATTACGCTCCTATTCAATTAATTCTTTTCTTGAATAATTGCAATACTGTTATATATGAGCATGTCTCTTCAATTTTATATTCCTTAAGACAATAAAGAAAGTTTCATTAACTTTTTATAATCTTGTTCATCTTACGTGATTTTTAATTCAAAGAGATTTGTGGGAAAAAAAATATGCCTACGCATCAGAGATGCAATTGGAAAATAAGCAATGGGAACGTATATTCACAAGACGCATTATAGCTAAATATGTCTGACCTGGTTCCGGTCTTATCTACTTCGACTCACATAGACCTGCACTTGCATTGTGTCATGATAGTTTCAGCAATATTTTGCCGTGTTTATAAGCGAATACATTATTTCATTATATATAATTTAATTTCTCATTTGTTCATTTATTATATGTAAAATAAAAATGTTTAATCATGTTTGCTACTGTTTATAATAAAAAAAAATGGAAAAGTTGAAAAAAGCAATGTAAATTTTGAATTACTAAATGAAGAAAATAATAAGCGTCCATCGTACGGTATTGTCCGGCCGAGGCAGTAAAACGTCGCGCAGAGAATATCGAGTATTCGAGTCGGCGGGCTAACGCGAAATCAGCAAAGCAGAGCGCGCTCTTCAGCTGCGAAAAGTCTCGTCCGAATTTAGCCAGCGCACAGAGAGAACTCGTCTACTCTATATACGCGCACGTACAACCGAGCCAATTTCGCGCCGTTGCAGGAGTTATTAGTGGGCCGGCGCGAGCGCGTAATAGTTTCTGCGCCCGGTAATGGGAGAAGCGCGCAAAGTTAGCCCCAACGTTAATTCGATTAACTGTGTCTTGCAAGCACGAGACCGAGAGAGCGAGCTTTTCCGACGATCCGAGCAGTAGAAAGCCAGTTCTGACTTCATCGGTTTCTTTTTATTCTTTCTTTCTTTTTTTCTTTGCCGCTTGGCTCGACTCTGAAAGTCGATCGATGCTCTGGCTTTTAAGGTGGTTCCGGAAATTTCGACCTTAAGGTGCTGGGATTTACGACTTAATAGTCAAAGATTTTTTGTTTTTATGGCTCACTCGCAAGATTTAGATTCGTGTGCCTGTTTGACAATTTTTTTAATGCTTCGGCGTGGAAATTCGATACAAGCTTTATGTAATGGAATTTAAATTGTTTATCGAAATAAAAGGGAAAGTTGGCATAGTCAGATATGCTTACATAGAAAGTTTAAAGATTTATTGGTTATTTTATCGATTGCATATAAAATTATAAATATGATGTAAAAAAAAATTTTTTTAATCTATTTTATTTTGATTTAGGCGTATTTTTAAGTTAAATTTATTAAAATCCTTTGAGATAATATCAATTATTATTAAAAAATAACCAGAATACATTGGAAATATTAAAGTGAAGTAATAAAAAAAATGTATACATCCTTTCACAGGAGCCATTAAAAAGGTTTGTAATTCATGAATTAGAATATTTATAGATAAGATGAAAAAAAAAGCAAGTAGAAGTGTAGAAAGGTAAATTTATAAGTGCGCAGTAGAATGAAAGAAGAGTAAAGTAGAAATAGAATTAGAATAAGAATAAGTAAGATTTGAAGAGAAGGGCGGTATTTAATATAAAGGTGTGTATGTAGGCACGCTCCTGTCGCCGTCGCCGACGCCGCCCGTCTTTTCGCGATGGAGCACGAGCCTGCTAAACAGCGCCGGAAGCTCGCCAGCGAGCTCCGCCCGCTCGTCCTTCAATCATCGGCAGCCTTACCTAGGCTGGCGCTCGCAGGAGCGCCTCGCCAACCCTCGCACCCCAGCCGAGCGACTCGCCCAGGGCATTCTACCTCAGCTGCAAAACGCAAACAAGGTATGTTTTTCTACCACGTCTATCTTTCCTTACCTATTCCTATTGCAAAATTCCATAATTTATAAATACAATACTATCTCATCAAAAATACATTCTTGACACCAGCTTCCACCGTCAGCCAAAAAGCTTAGCTTACCTTCTCATTCTTCTCTCATTCGTCATTGTCGCCTCTGCTCTCTCGTAGAGTAGCTTTTATTTTAATTACCCACAATTTCGCGTCTCGCGACGATTCGAGGCCGAACTCGCGATTTCTCTCATTGAGCATTGAGCCGTATACGTTTCCTTTGTCTGCTGAATACACGCGTACGCATATCACAGGCACGCAGTCTGGCAAAGCTTTAAACCGAGCGAGGCCAAAGGTTAGACGCGCACCAGGAACTATATACGAGCGATCGTGCCTGCGTCTCTGCGCGCGTGCGACGACGCCCGCCTGGCCTATGGAAATGTATCGTGATAGATACGAGAGGATGCCAAAAATCGGCCGAGCGCGAGTCAGACGAAACGCACTCGGCTGCCTTGACTTTAACTTTATACATTAAAGTCAAGGTGTGCTCGGAACGACGCAAGAAGGCTATTATTGTCGCGGATTTATGACCAAGCGAGATTAAGAATATCAACTTTTATTTAACGGCTAGCTGAAAAAAAATTGATTGATTCGATGAATTATAGCTTCCCTAAACGGAACGAATAATTTTTTACCATTACGAGATTTATTAATGAGCGATATCGATTTAGAGGCTCGATTTAAAAGCTTGATAAATGAGTGGTCACATCTCGGTATTTCTCCTGTTATTTAAAGAAGAATTTGAAGCAGTTAATTTAAGCAGTTTTATAGATGATTGATTTAAGTTGAATAATCTTGCATGAATAAGATTTGCGATATTTGAAGAAAAATATCGTTTTACTTATTAGTAAACTGAAAAAGTTTAATAAGCATAAGGAAACTTATATAACATACTATATCTTTTCTACGATACAATTGAAAAGCGCGCAATTTCTCGGACATCTCATCACCATTACAGAAATACAAATAGCTCAAACGATAATTCAATGCGTGTACATTCCCATAAAATTTTGAGTGAACATTACTAGCTGCAGATGGAGAGCACCTACCTATTTCACTTGCCTCTTTCGTCTTTCGTCAATATACCGGCACGCTTATTTTTAATGTACACAGACATGATGCAGTCGGGTTTATAATTAGTGTTGTTGGTGAAAATGAGCTCACGTGGATGTAAGCACGGCCTCGCGTGTGCGGCCTGTCCGTAGCATGACTTAATTTCTCTTTGAAGAAAGCTACTAGAGAGATGGCCCCTTTTGAGTCGCTTCACGAGTGGAGGGATGCTTCTCCGGAGAGTGGATAATTTACGCCAAGCTGAAATAGTGTAGTTGATTTAATTATAGTGACTTTTCTTTCCATTAATGTATGAATATTGTCATTCAAGTGATTATTTGACCTTTTTTTTTAACTTTTATTGGTAAAAATTTATAACAGTTACAAAATTCTTTATGAAAAAAAAATTCTACAAATTGTACAGCTGGTGAATACTAACTTCACATGAGCTTTTTAAATCTTTGTTACAAACATCAATTCATCTTTTAGAGTCAAGTAAATCACTAGCATCCCCGATCCTTCATCCCTTATATTACAACTTTATT